>CAWUFW010024513.1:0-59252 GCA_963921515.1 Calotriton arnoldi | reverse complement strand
AACTAGAGACCCCCAGTTCTAACAGAGTGTATTCATCTGGTGTTTCACCTACTTCATATTCAGAAAATACATGTGTAGCATCATCTGCTGCTGGGAATTTCACCCAGGAGTAAAATGCCTCTGGTCTATATGCCTTGTGTGCCTCTATCAAAATGGTAACGTCCCCACCATCTAATGTGAGGCCATGTTGTAGTAATTTTTGAGTAACTGCATGTCTGCAGTTCTCAGAAATGTTTTGTGCCATGTTATATAAAAAAAGTTATTTCAGAGCTCAACTAACACAGTGGGAAGTAGATCCTTTCAAGCTTGAATTTACCAACAGGTAATACATAGGGTATACCTACCCAGCTGAGGAGGATATTCCCTACCATCAGATGTGTAGCGATCTCTGAGGAAGCACTATTGAACTAGTCAGTTGATCCATACAAAATATGAAACCAACCAACTCTGACAGCGCCATGTTGTGCACTTTCCACTAGTCAGTAGGAACTGCATGTTTTTGGATGACATAAACTTAGGATGGTGCAAGACTGATTCCATACTCCCCCCCACAGAATATGTTGTCCCTTGGTCCAGCTAGCTCACAGTGCCTCAGTTAGCCCCCCCAAACCTAGGCAGGGAGCGAACAGTTCTGGCAGATACTGAACATGACGGCTCTGTTCCCTCAGGAACTGTGGTGACAGACCTAGAACTTTTCGCTCAGTCACTTGTGCTGTCTTTCACTCAGAGAAATATACAAAGAATACACAAAGGGACGTTTTCAATAGTTATTGTACTGAAGTAATTCTTGTATAGAATATATTTGCAGCAATGATTAACAGACAGAAGCAGAAGAAAGTTATATGTGTCAAGACAGTGAATAGAATGAAGAGTTCCACCATCTTGTTGAGACAACTTATATAGGTATACATATACAATTTATAACAATCTAGCGTACTCCTTCGATGCAAACCCTAATCTGCGTGTCTAGGGTGTGGTTCTGGATGATCTAACCAAGGGGTCTCCAACCTTTTCTGTAATAAGAGCTACTTTTAATTACTGAAAATCATTATGAGCTACTATTATTAGTGTTGTAGGGGTGACTACATCCGACAAGATTACCTTAGTGACCAACATATGCAATATTACCAGCAGTGATCACCTCAGTGCATCAGGAATGGTTGTCAGCAGTAATGTAAAAAAAGCTTTGTGAATTTGGAATGTCTTTATATAGGTAAGAGCCATTGCTGTAATGCCCCTGGCACCAATGTAATACTGTTAGTAATAAGTCTCCTCATAGCCCTATGGTTTATTACTGAAATATCAGCTTTAAATACATTTTGGAAATTCAACCATTTTTCATCAAACATCTTATGAGCTCCATTCATGCACTGTCACCTCAAATACAGACTTCTTAATTGTGATATACATATATTCAACCAAGCACAATCTTCAAATTTATTAAGCTGAACTGCACAAAGAAAACTGAGGAGAGCTACTCAAAAGTAGCTGGAGAGCTACCAGTAGCTCACGAGCTACTTGTTGGAGAAGCTTGATTAACCCCTTTACCAGATGGTTAAGAGTGTAGGACCCAGTCCTGGTCACAAACTAGACACCCCTCATGAAGATATCAGTCAGCTGCTAGGCAAAAGCTTCAGCATGCAGTGACACCTCGAAGTCAGCAGAAGTGTCTCCTCTGATTGCATTTGGAAACAAAAGGTTATATATAGAAAAAGGCATGCTTGCCTTGAGCCGAGATTGTGATCAGGCTGCCATTGTTTGTATTCTACAGATAGCTTTATTGCCATATGGACAAACACATTTGTATTATGCGCATGAGGGCCTTGCACACAATGCCAAGGCAGTATGAGCGTGTTCTCATGAAGTTCTTTGTGTCAGCAAGGTTGGTGATTCTTAGAAACGAACCCAAGTGTCACAAATGCAAATGTGTGTCAAAAGTTGATATGACAAAGTGAAGGCAGCTTTAGGAAAGAACCGGGTGCATGTAAAATGTCACTATTTCCTATCAGGCCTAACCCTGGCACATGACAGGTCATCTCATACATGGACGACACACAGTTGATGCTCTCTTCGCGGGAGAAGGATACTGCTTTCAAGGAATGTCTGCGGTTCATCTGCAAATGGATGAGTGTGAGTTGCCGCAAACTGACTCTGACAAAACAGAGATACTCTTCTTTGGCACTGACAGTCCCCCAGATGCCTAAAACTGGTGGCCCTCAAAGCTAGGTACCCTTCCCATTCCATAATCTGTGGTTAGAAATGTAGGTGTCAAAATTTACTCCAACCTGTCCTTCGAACCTCAGATTAAAGCTGTGTCAGCCAGTTGTTTACTCACATTAAAATTTATCAGGGAGATGATCCATTTGATTCCTGAGGAAAACCGTAAATCTGTCATTAATGGATGGTAACCTCAAAACTTGATTACGCAAATCACCTTTACCTAGGCGTACCATGGTATCTGCTTTATCGCCTGTGGATTATCCAAAACGCTGCAGCTCAGCTGATTCTAAAGCTCCCGGCTCACGTCTTTGTCATGGCCTCCTAGCGCAGCCTACATTGGCTACCCATTGTTTTTTTTGAGTTCAGAGTAATTTTATTAAAGAATAAAAGTACAAACTATGATAACAGAAAGAATACACAAAGGATAAAATGAGTGCAAACAGAAAAGTAAAAATCAGAAGAATTCAATCAATACAGTATAGTATGCAAACATGGCGATAATGAATTAAGTAAACAATCAAAAAACAATATAATTTATAAGATACTACGTTTGATGTACAGTGCAAAAGAACAAAAGCAATAAAGCATATTGATAAGGTACAAAATAATATTAAAGAAAAATGGAAAGTCATGGAGGTCGAGTAACTTTTTGCTGAGAAGGAGACATGGAGAAAGAGCGCTTAGCATTAGCATCAATAAACGTTGTAACAGGCAACCATAGATTTAAACGTTTTATAACCAAGTGAATAGGATGAACAAACGCTGTGTCTAGTCTGTGAATATGGCATACTGCGTACCACCAAGCCTGAAATGATAATTTGGTTAAATCCTTCCAATTTTTAGTGATTTGCTGAAAAGCGACAGCCAACAGTAAATCAACAATCTTTACGTTAGAAATAGAATCATCCCAAATGGGTGATAAACTTCCTAAAAATAAGTGAGTAAGAGATAAAGGAAAATTGGATTTGAAAATAGAGTTAATTTGAGACCAGACTTTGTTCCAGAAAGTGTGTACCAGTGGGCACCTAAAAAGTAAATGTGTCAAATCAGCAGACTGGGAGGAACAAGACCAACAGGTATCGGGTGTATCAGTGAAACTTTTATGTAAAATAACTGGGTGTAGCAAAAGCCTATTATAAATAAAAAATAGTATTTGTGTGGTGTTGGCCGCCCTAGAGGATTTCCTAATTTTGGACCAAACTTTATTCCATAAAGAAATTGACCAATTCACTCCAAGATCCTCTTCCCAAGAAAGTTCAACTTTAGTCTTCTCCCTGTCAGGTGGTGAAGAGCGTATATGAGTATAGATAGCAGAAGCCTTAGGGACCGAAAGTAAAAGGGTGTGCAAGCCATTGACAGGGGGAGGATCAGGGTGAGGATGAGATAGAACTTGATCATGAGCATTGGAAAGAGCCTGTTGGAGAAGGTTATATTTAGAGTGGAATGAGAGGGGTAAGTCCAAGCGTTGTCTAGCTTCCGAAAACGATAGAATCTTATTTTGAGAAAAGAGTTGATGAATCCAGATTAAGCCTTTACTTCTCCAGAATTTCCAATAAAAGGGTTTGCCATGTATCAATAGAAACTAATTATGCCATAGAGAGGATTTGAAAAAGGAGATTAGATCACTAGGGGGAGAGATAGGAGTAAGGTCAAGAAGTTTACAGGTGTGTCTAAGAATAGGAGTAAAGATAGAATATGGTTTGTGGGAGAAAGAAAGAAACTCTTTGAAGGAGAAGGGAGATAAATATGCTCGTTCAAGATCTACCTACAGAGGACAATCCAGTGGGGATTCCGGGAGCCATCTCGAAGCTTGACGGAGTAGGAAGGATTTTTGATAAGTAGGAAAGTCCGGAAAATTAACTCCTCCCTCTACTTTTGGTCTCGTTAGTCTAACTAAAGACATGCAGGGTTTTTTATTGTTCCATAAAAATGATAATAATATGGAATTAATTTTCTTGAGATATTTTGAAGGAACAGGGATAGGGATGTTAGAAAGAGTGTACAAAATTATTGGAGTGAGCATCATTTTAATGGTGTCTTGGCGACCCCACCATGAGAGGTATAAGGGATGCCATTTAGCTGTTAATGTGGAGATTTTATTTATACACTTTTCCAAGCATAAGGAAAGTGTTGATGAAAATGAAGGGGTGAAATAAAGCCCTAAATATTTAATATGATGAGAATTCCAGGTAAAACCTGAGGAATGGAAATCGTCTTTAAAAGTATGTTTGGTTAAGGGCAGGATCTCACACTTATCTATATTAAGTTTATAACCTGAAACAGACGCAAAGAGCTGGACTTCGTGAAGAAAAGCAGGGACGGATGATAACGGGTTAGAAATAAATAACATTATGTCATCGGCATAAGCCGCCAATTTAATTTGTTTGCCACTGGCTATAAAACCCTGTATGTCATCATTCTGCCGAATTCTGGACAGAAAAGGTTCCAAAGCTAGATTAAAAAGGAACGGAGACAAAGGACATCCTTGACGAAGGCTACCCATTGTTAACATCATTAAATTTAAAGCTCTAACATTCGCTTTCAGAGTTTGCGAGCAAAAAAGCCCCCGCTACTTAATAAGAAGACTGCATCCCTACCAACAGGAGAGATTGCTGCTCTCCACTGTTCAAAAACTTATTTGTGATCTAAGGGTCTGTAAGGCAAGAAGAGGTGTTCGCTCCTTTTCTTTCTTGACCTGTAAAACTGTGGAACTCTTTGTCTTTGACCCTCAACTTTGCACCTACCAAATCAGTGTTTCGTAAACATCTGAAGAACTATCTTTTTGACATATAGGCCTCCTTTTCTGGGCTTGATTAACTGCCCTCTAAGCCACTAGCCCCAGGACGCCTCTTCGGATGCAGCTGCACACTTTATAAATGTTATTGTATTGTATTGTATAAGGCAGCATTAGAAATGATCAGCTTGATAGCTGAAGGGATCTTAGATTAAAGCAGATGAAATGCTACAAAACAGAGAATTTGTTCTTATCACATGGAAACATGAATCCTCAGCATGCACACATTTTAAGGCTATGAAAAGTGACATCTGGACCTAGGAACCCACACACTGTTGACTCAATCTATCTAACATCAGACACTTCTTTAGTGAAGTTTTGAAGTCTTCTTTATATGGTTGATATTTCAGTGTAATGCTTGTTGTTCCTCAGATAATCTGTAGAAATTCTAATGTAGCCTAATTGTATCTTTTACAGGTTTGCAACTGTGAAAGTATGATATCAGAAGCAATGTCATATCATGCCACCCTAATATAAAATGTTCCTCCCCGCCCTATATATTGCCATACAGCATCCATTATTAGATTTCGGCTTTGCAATATATTAATTTTTCCAATAGCCGCGACCTTTCTCCTTTCTTCACACACTGAGGTGTAAAAATATGAGTGCTTTCGTGGAATGTATCATATAGCTTTGCTGATTCCTCCCTCCTGACAAAAAGCTAAAATCTTCAAGAAGGTCTCCCTCCAGCCAACAGTTTCGAAATGAGACTCCTACTAAAAACGTTATTTAATTGAAAAATAGACACTTGTTTTGGTACGTTATCGTTCTAAGAAGAAAATATCCTATATTTCCAATATCAAAGCTTGGGAGAAATCTGTCTAAGTGGACGTATTTGTGCATGTTTGCTGGGTTGTGCTTTAGCGTGTCTGCATTGAATCTGACAGTGGAATCATTCAGTATTATAAACGTTTTATTCATTCATGTAGCTCACTATGACATTTGCTTCTTATGTTTACTTTTTGGTGGCAGTGGAAATTGGTTGAAAATATTTGAATAAATATGTTTTCAATATTTGGGAACATCTTTGTGGGACTTCTGAAAATACAGTGAAGCAAATTTGAAAAGTTACATTAATTCACAGTATAATGATATTTAATTTCATGTCCTAAATCCTACTGACATTTAAAAACACACTAAACACAAAGAAGGGCTCTATAAAATTCCATGTGTTTCTTCTTTGCTATGTCAAATTAGGAAACACAAAAAGATGATTGACGGAGTGCTAAAACTTTTCAACCACTCACCCCCAGTCACAGATCTGGGTTTAATCCATTGCTCTTTTGCTCACTATGCCACCCCAGTTTGGACCAAGCCGTATGCAAATCAGTCTTGACCCTGCTCCTCATGGGAACAATCCAGCCCGAACTGCCAGGCCTGGTCCTCCCTGGACCGGAAAACAAGCATCCTGGTATTGGTTTCGGGGCATCACCCCTAATCTGCCAGGCTAGCTTAAAATCGGTGGTGTAGCGAGCACTGGACTCATGTCTGGCCATACCCTTCCCACTTAGGTTAAAAAAATGCAGCACAAAAAGATGATGGGAGGAATATTGAACATTGTCAAACATTCACCCCCAGTCAGGTTACAACCTGACTGCTTTAATAAGCATTATTTTCCTAACTCCTTCTCACACTTGAATGAACAACAAATTCGGACTAACTACTGAAACCTTCATTAGAAAGTTCTCACAGTTGTTCATTTCCTTTTTAATTCTGAGGTATTATCATACCTCCTGACAGACCCTTCTTTGTTTATATGTCTCCTCCATGATAGATCCTACTAAATGGGCCACTGGTACTCGCTTAGGAACCTTCATCTTCTTCATCTTTCTTTGCTCAGCCAGACAGGAACCTTATGTGAATGCAGCAGTAGATTGATCCTTGAACTAGGCCTAGGTGAATTGGAGGACACAGTCGTCCCTATGGGGCTTTTTTTTTCTTAGCACGTGTCTGATGCATCTTGATAGAACTGTAGCATCCTCCCCTGCCCAGGAGCAGGCAAATGAATATGCCACACACAGAGATCTGGATTGTACGTCTTCTTTCCTCCACATACAATTACACACTGTTCTCTGATTATGTCATAACTGTTAATAACCACACCTGAACACCTCCCAGACAGTTATGTACTTCCTCTGTTGAGTCCACCCAAAGCCATAAGGGTCCTGGCACACATAGGCCACACGCTGTGGCGCAGTACCTCTTTTTTTAGCCTTACCAGTGGGTTTCTGGTGAGATTTCTGAATGCACACCTTTACAGGGCCTTCAACTTCTTTGAGGGCCGTACATGGGCTGCAGCAGGGCTTTGATTTCACACACACCACCTTCACACTGCTTCTTATTGAATTGGGCACACGTGGCACACACGAGGAGTTTTCTGTAACATTGCAAACTTCCAGCGAGAGCAGTCTCATTTCTTCAGGGTACAAATCCCACACTTGTCACCAGTTGTAGCATCCTCCCCAGCCTGGGAGCATGGAAATTAATATGCCACACATGGAACTCTGGACTGTGCTTCTTTATTCCTCCACATACAATCCAACACTGTTCTCTGATTACATCATAACCGTTAATAACCACACTGTTAAACCTGGCATCTTTTGGTGTATTTCCCCTGTTTTTTTGCTTTCTGACCTCCTGGTTTTGACTCTGTTTTTGCCGGTTTAGTGTCTCTGCGCACGTTTTCGCTGCTGTTCAGTGTTAAAGTGCAAGTGGTCCTATTGTAAATTGTATTACAGATTGGTGTTTCCCTGATTGGCATATTTGATTTACTGGTAAGTCCTTAGTAAAGTGCACTGAGAGTGCCAGGGCCTGTAAATCAAATGCTGCTGGTGGGCCCGCAGCACTGATTGTGCCATCCACATGAGCAGCCTTTCAAAGGGTTCTCAGACCTGCCACTGCAGTGTCTGCAGGCAGTTTTTACTGCCAAGTCAACTTGGCAAGTGCACCCACTTGCCAAGCCCTAACCTTCCCTTTATTACATGTGAGTCACCCCTAAGGTAGGCCCAAGGTACCACTATGGGCAAGGTGCAGTGTATGTGAAAGGTAGGACATGTCCTGGTGTGTGCGACATGTCCTGATAGTGAACTACAGTGTAATTCGTTTTTCACTGTTGAAAGGCTGTCTGTCCCACAGGACAGAATTGGGAACACTCTGTAACATTTTATGAGTATATCTTCCCATTGGGATAAGATAGAGAATTGGAGTTTAGTATGCCTGAACTCAGAAGGTAGAAATGCATCTTTTAGTAAAGATGATTTTTATGTTCTCTGTTTGAAAATACCACTTTTAGAAAGTAGGTATTTTCTTGCTTAGCCATCCTGTGTGCCTCTGCTGGGTTGTGGATTGACTGTCTGGCTTTGGAGTGACAGGGGCTGGGGATGTGCATTCGCTTCAGACAGCCTTTGGGGGGGTCGAGGTGTGTCCTGCCTTTCCTGGATGAGTCAGGGCTGGGCTGAATAGACCTGGGCTGCATTTAGAGTAGTGGGAGGGGATTTCCATGCATCTGAATGGGCCTGGTCTGCTTCGGACAATGCTGTCTCCGCCTCCTGCCGGGAAGCTGGGCCAAAGAGGACCAAAATGATTTGGAGTGAGCACAGGCACTCTTTGCCCAAGAGAACAAAGAGAAATGCAGTATGAATATGGGGCCCAGACCCCAGAACTTTAGAACTCGCTTGGATCAAGGAACCTGCCAAGAGGAAGAGCTGGAAGAATTGCCAGGAGAAGTACTGCCCCTTTGATGTGTTGTTGCTTTGTTGGGTTGGCCTGCAGATGCTGCTTCCGCCTTGGGCAGTGAAAGGACTGGTCTGAGCTTGGCTTCCCTTATCACTGAGTATCTCCAAGGGCTTGAATTAGAGCTTGCCTCCTGTTCAAGAAAGTCTCAGGGACAGCAAAGACTTCACTTGCCTCTGCGTACCACCTCTGGAACCGTGGGTGTTTAGTTGCCACAGAGGGGGAAAGCAGCCGACACCGGCACCGCTGCAGCCTATGTGTCCTGAAGGCCCCGTAGAGGGAACCGCCGCACTTCGCACTGCAACCCTGGTCTCACCGACAACGCCGACCGCCTCCGCCACCGAGCTGCTGCTTGCATTGCGACCTCTGGGCGCCCCACTCCGCACCGCCTTGCTTCACTCCGCCGTCCTGGTCTCACTGACGATGTTGCTGCCTGCTGACCTCGACACCCATGACCACACCATGGTCTCGGGTACCGCTCATAAGTCACATGAGGCACCGCCCCGTCCCACACCACAGTCTAGGCCTACCGACGCCAGCTCCCATCATCCGGCACTGTCGCTTGCACGTGACCTGTCAGCACTGCCATGAGTACCACCTCACTCCGCACCACAGCCCTGGTATCACCGACGCTGCTGGACGACTGTCACCGAGCCATTGCCTGCACCGCAACTTGAGGGCACCGCAAGCCGCACCGCTACGCTTCACATCGCAACCGCAAAGGTTACCACGACTGGCCTGCACCGACACGGTCGGCTGGAACCAAATGTACTGTTTACGAGTCTGCTGACACTAACGCCGGTCACCGACGCAGTTGGGCGGAACTGTTGGATACTTTTGTTTTCAGCACTGCAGTAGCCACGGATGGAACTAGCGGCTTCAAGGAACTGCATTTTTAAGTCGCAATTGCAAAGTGCCTATTTTTATCGTTTTGGTCTTAGTGGCATGGATGACCATTACTAATGCTGGAAAATTGTTAATAAAATGATTCCTAAATTTTCCTCTCATTTCCAACATTTGATGGCTAGGAAAGGGAATGTATTGTTAAATCAATGTGCATTTCAAATTAGTATGGCTTGTTTGCAGCACGAGAGGAGAAATTGTTTTTATGACTAGAAGGGGACGAGAAGAACACTTAGCCTTACCAGATCCAGGTGAGAGATTTAGGGCCATTGCTACTGTTGCAAAGGCCATTTCTTAAAAGAAATAGGGACACAGAGGGGCTTAGAACAAAAAGTCTAAAGTCTGCAGATGTGTGATGAAAAGAGATTAAAGAAATGATCACAGGACTAATGGACCACATGAGGAAGAACTTGAGCTTTGCCAAGATGGTTTCAAATATGGAAGGATGTGGTTACCAGCTTATCACATATTAATGGGCTCTTATCTACATTCAAGAAATTAATTGGAGGAGATTGGAGAGACGGTCTCAGAAATAATCATGCTAAGGTTTATAGAGAAAGTGTATCTGTTCCAAGGTTGCATAGGCAGATCTCTTGAATTTGTTATATGAAAATATAATTCTGTTTATCAGTGGCAGAGTCTTCTGGACTCAGAAGACTAAACAGTACATTTAGGAATAAGTTTCTTTTCTGTGATTTCATTTTTTTTTATGACTGTGATAGCTGATATCTGTTCATATCCAATTCCTTTAAGGAATGCTTTTAAGTTTGTGTAAAGCTGAAAAGAGTAAGCTTGAGATTCCTCACAGAAACAACTGTATTATAGCTCTGCAACTTTTGTTGACTTTCATACTTTATTTGTACCTTCAGCTTGTAATGGTATGTAGCACACCTCAACTTTAAATCAAAGAGGGGGGATGGAAGAGCAGGTTATTTAAAGAGGTCCTACTCCTGTGCTCCTCCAAGTACTAATGTCAAGTGTAATACGGGAAGGAGATCGTTCCTCTATCGAGCCGGTGCACTGCAGGGTGCTACCTGGCCGGGTATTAAGTCGCTGGGAGATCTGAATTTCAGATCATAATGCCCTCACACACCTGTTAGGGTGTCATGCTTCATCATAGGGCGCTCCTCATCAGACCGGCGCTGCAATGTCTGACGGGCCTGGTGACTTCTTTGGCGGAGTTCTTTTGATCTGAGGACGCTGTATGTGGTGGGTGCACGTGGGCAATATGCGATGTATAGTGATGTGTGAAAGGTGGCTTAAAATAGGCACAGGAACCAAGACATTTTTAATTCAATATGGGTCCAGGACTAGGTAAAAACAGTGGCGCTATCTTGTGGCCCCAAGGTACCAGGATAGCTCTATAGGTGCATGGTCGACATGTTTTGTCCCATTCAGGCCCAACCGTCGGGCGGCACTTCTTCAGGACCTTAATAAACAATTATACCCCCTAGTGGGGCGGGGGGCTCCCCGAAAATCGAGGCTGACCAAATGAAGAGTCTGGTCCCCAGTGTGGAACCAGTATGGAGTCTCCACCTAGAAAAAGGAAGAGGAGACAAAACAGAAGGAAAAACGCAACATAAAAATTCCAGAAATATACATGTGCACATTGGAAACAGTGACGCAAGCAACAGCCTAGTCACCCCACTCATAAGGTAGTAGTACAGCAGAGGCTGCAACAATCCTAAAAAGGGCAAATGTGCCTATCCAGGAGAGAAAGTTAACTAGTAGTGTACAAACAATAACGTTAAAAACAAGGCGCGCATAAACTAGTCCAAGAATTGGACCACCAACTGAGGAAAAATGAACTGCTTTGTCCAGAGGAAAGGTACACAAAAGAGAGATTCTAGCGTAGCTTACCTCAAAGGTAGGAGTGCACTACTTCATAGGCGAAGGGGAGGGTCCCGACCACTGTAGGGAACACCTTAAGGTAAAGATAGTATCAGTAGGACAAAGCAATAATGCCGGCGGTAAATAGCCCATTCTGACTGAAGTACACCGAATGGAACTCCACACACTCAGCATCACTCCTGCGTGGCCACCTTCGTGGCATGTAGTGACATGGACCCGGGGTGGACACACGTGGGGAAATGCAAGGGTGAGCCACCTACACACACACACAGGTGGGAAAAGTGTGGCCGGATGGCCATAGCAACAAAAACCTGGCTAGTGGCACCGTAGGGAGAAACTAACCCCGTGATTAGGGGGACACCTGTTGAAGACCCGGAACGTGTTGGAGACCAGCTCAGAGCCGGCCAAAATGTGCAGGGGGAGCATGCCAGCATGTCTGTAGGCATGACTGGGACACGCGGAAGGGGCATGGACACTAAGCTAAGGAACGGGGGCACCCGTGTGGTGGTGCTAGCGCTAAAAGGTCTTCAGGCAGTAGTATAACCAACCGTTACTGGTGCCGCCGGAGTGGGGAGTAACCGGACAGTAAGGCACGTAACCGCGGGCTGAAAGTGAAGGCGCCCAAGTGATGGTGCTGGCGGTTACGCATAGTGGTTTACATGCAGTATTTTAAAGAGCTATTAATATTGAAGACAAAGTGGTTTAAATTAAATGAACAAGCCGGCGCGAGTATGCGACCATGGAAGAACTTACTTGGTAAAAAGATCGAGCAATGCCGTCTCACCTCAACAGCTCCCCCTCATCTGAATATTACCGGGTGTGCTGCCGGGGAGCCATAATGAAGGCAAGGTCACATGTTCCCGGCACCCACAGCCCTCACGCTGGAGGCAGGAAACGTTCGCGGCCATCTTGGAATGGTGGCGAATGTACACAAATCGATGCAGACATCTTAAAAATCGACGTGGAGAGATGGAGGAGGTGATACAAAATTCTAAAGAGGGGAATCAGGGGCTAGAGGCCAGTTTATGTCAAAATGTGACAGAACAAAGTAGCCCAAAGAGAATTCCTTATAGAAAAGGCTGACCCCGGTGGCGCTCCTGTAAAGGAAGTGATGTTAGATGGGGCCTAGAGATTGGTGGCCATCTTGGAATAGTGTGCTCTATCGCACGGGGAAACCTAAATGGAGGGAAGGCAATGTCCTAACGGCTAGCATGATAGTGACACGTAATGGTATAGTGTCTCTAATCAGAAGGCAATACTCCATGAGTATGAAGTGATCTAGTGGGTATTGAGAGGTAATGTCATAAGAGTTAAATGACATAAATGTATGTGTGTAGGAGGGTCTTAGAGCAGATTATGACAGGAGGAAGAGGGTCCGCCCTGAGTTGGTACACCTAGTAAGTGATAACTCCTTCCACAGAGATATAGAGAAGGGAGCATACTTCACTCTGTGGGCCAGTGTTGCCAGTCAAAAGTCAGGAGGCCGGTGGAAGGGTCTAGAGTTCAGTCCAAGGTATCTCATCGTTCAGACCTCTTGTCTGTGTGTAAAGGCGAAAGATCCAACGTTGTTCTGTTTCAAACAGTTTTTGTGCAGACAATGTGGCGTTACTTTCAATAACTGTCCATTGTATGTCTCCAGGTCTGTGTGGGTGAGACAGGAAGTGAGCACTCATTTTAGTGGTGGTTCTTCCACATCTTATGTTGCTTCGATGTTCCATGATTCTTGTCTTCACAGGACGCGTTGTCATGCCAACATATCTCAGTGGGCAGGGACATTCAATGAGATAGACGCAATTCTTTATGTTACAGTTTGTATGGGTGCGTTGTGTCCACACCTTTCCATCTTCCAAACTTAGCTCCTTTGTATGTTTTGTCAAGTTGCACTCCCCACATAGGCCGCATGGATAGTGGCCTCGGACCGGTGCGGTGTTCCATAGTGTGCTCTGTGGGGTTTTTTGTGAAGATTTAGGGCGAGTGTGGACCAGCATGTCTCGTAGATTGCTTGTGCGTTTCATAGCAAACCGAGGCATTGGGGTAGAGAGGTTCCCTGATGTTACTGTCTTCCAATTTTTTGGGACTATCCTTTGGATCCTGTTCGAGTCTGGCGGGTACGTGGTGACACACGTTATGATATCCTCAGCTACCTTGTGTTTGGGCTCCAACAGCGCTTCCCTGTTATTATTTAGCGCTCTCTTGCAAGACTTCTTGATGATCGATGCCGGATAGTCACAGGCTTCTAGATTCTTACTCAAGGAGGCTGCTTCCTTTTTGAAGTCTGAGGTCGTATTGCAGTTTCGCGAAGGTGCAGAAACTGTCCAAATGGGAGGTTGTCCCTTAATGCTTTAGGGTGGTGGCTCCCATAGAGTAACAAATTGTTGCAATCTGTGGGTTTTTTGAAAGTGTGGATGGCAAGTGAGCCATCCTGTAGGGTGATGGTCAGGTCGAGGAAATGGATCTCCGTAGGTGAGACAGACCTGGTGAACCTGAGGTAGGGGTATAGTGTGTTGACCCATGTGAAGAAGGCGTCGCAGGTATTGGCATCCCCTTTCCAGAAGATGAGAATATCATCTATATAGCATCGCCACATCAAGATGTTATCCACACACGGATTGTTGAAAGTGATGTGAAGACGTTCAAACTCGGCCACATAGAGGCAGGCCAGACTTGGCTCAAACGTACTACCCATGGATGTCCCCTGGGTTTGGTGATATAGTTTGTCCTGGAACTGGAAAAAGTTCTCACACATTGCTATTGTGGCACAGTCCGTTATAAAAGCCACAGTGGTCTGTGACGTCCAATCTTCAGCTAGAAGTCGCGCCTCCACGACCCTGAGAGTTTCCGTTTGGGGAATGTTCGTGTAGAGTGCCTCGACGTCCAGAGTCATTAGGAGGTTTATCTCATCGCTCCTTTTTGTATTGGTGATGAGGTTGAGGACATCTCTAGTGTCCTGAAGGTAAGAGGATATCTTCTTGACAAGCGGTTGCAAAAAATGATCGCAACATTTGCTGAGAGGTTCTAGCAGTGAGCCAATCCCCGAGACTATCGGGCAACCAGGGGGAGGTGTTACCCCTTTGTGGATTTTGGGCAGGATATAGAAAAACGGGGTACGTGGTTCCATATCGATTAGAAAGTCAGCTTCATTCTTGGAAATCCAGCCCTGAGCTTCTGCTGATTCTACAATGGATTTTATCCTTGTCAGTAGTGAGTCGGTGGGGTCTTTTGTGATCCTTTTGTAGTGCCTCTCTTGTGAGAGTTGTCATAGGCATTCCTTGTTATAGTCATCTGTGTTCAATAGCACTATAGCTCCTCCCTTGTCTGCAGGTTTTATTGTTAGTGATGCACCCTCGGTGAGGAGTTTGATTGCTGTTCTTTCTGCAGAGGACAGATTGTTGTAGTGTTTTCTGTCGGTCAGGCCATCCACTTCCTTCATCACGGCTTGCTCGAAGGTGAGGATTTCATGGGGTGTCATCCCTTCGTGGGGTGTGAATTTAGATGGAACTCGTAGGCCTGTGTCAGTCTTCTCTTGGTGTTCTTTGTCTTGGAAGTATGCTCTCAGTCGTATCTTCCTAAAGAACCAATGGAGTTCTTTATGGAGGTGGAAGCGGTCTTCATGAGGGGTCGGGACAATGCCCAGGCCTCTTCCGAGGACTTTCTTTTCAACTGGGGTCAGGTTTCTGGTGGAAAGGTTCACTACTAGATCTGGTTGTTTTTCTTGCTCCTCAGTTCCATGCGTTCCAGTTGCTGTGGTACCGGCTGGTCTTGCCACTGGACCTGTTTTTGGGGACCGCCTCGCCTTCTGCCTCTGCCCCTGCCCCGGCCTCGTCCTAAAAAAGGCTGTTGGTTCTGGTTGTAGTGATACATGGGTGGTGGAACATGATAAACTGGGTTCCACGGCGGTTGTTGTCCGAAGAAAGGACCCATCGGGTATCCATACATAGGTGGGGCGGAAGTCCTCTGCTATTCTTGAAGCTTGAGCGGCTGTCATTGCTCGAGGTACTGCTGTAGGAGCTTAAGCGTTGTCGGTTGTCGGATGAGCCTCCATCTGAGGAGTCATCCCCCTTGGGTATTTGGTAGTCTTCTCGTGTGTAAGGGTACACTTTCTCTTTGTCAAACTTTTTAATGTCTTTTTGCAGTTTTGAGATTTTCTGCCGCATGAGATGATCTTTGTGTTCATCCATTTCCGCGTTGATTTCAGCAAGTCTACTTTTGAATGTAGAGATGTTGATAGTGGCCTTCAGATTGTTCTCAGCCCCTGTGATTTCAATTAGCAGTTTATCAGAGAGCAGCTTTGCTGTATTAATGATTAGTATAAGCCAGTCCCTGGTACACTTCCAAGCCACAAGGGACCATTCTCTTCTAAATCCGATATCTTCCAGGAAGATACGTGGTGCATTCGTGACCAGGAGGCCGTTGGGGGCTATGCTGGCCCTCAGGTATTCTGTCATCATAGCACCAAGGAGTGCTATCTTGGTCTGTAATTTTTTCTGATTGGCTATGGAATTCCAATCATCTGTATTACTGCTTGACGGATTGTTACCCTCATTTTGTAGTAGAGAGGGAGCTTGAAGAATCTCTGACACCATATCATCTGTGAAGCTAAGACCCTGTGTATCCATGGTGACCACAGGTAGATGTTGGGTAAGATATGGAACACAGCACCGGTCCGAGGCCACTATCCATGCGGCCTATGTGGGGTGTGCAACTTGACAAAACATACAAAGGAGCTAAGTTTGGAAGACGGAAAGGTGTGGACACAATGCACCCATACAAACTGTAACACAAAGAATTGCGTTTATCTCATTGAATGTCCCTGCCCACTGAGATATGTTGGCATGACATCGCGTCCTGTGAAGACAAGAATCATGGAACATCGAAGCAACATAAGATGTGGAAGAACCACCACTAAAATAAGGGCTCACTTCCTGTCTCACCCACACAGACCTGAAGACATACAATGGACAGTTATTGAAAGTAATGCCACATGGTCTGCACAAAAACTGTTTGAAACAGAACAACGTTGGATCTTTCGCCTTTCCACACAGACAAGAGGTCTGAATGATGAGATACCTTGGACTGAACTTTAGACCCTTCCACTGGCCTCCTGACTTTTGACTGGCAACACTGGCCCACAGAGATAAGTATGCTCCCTTCTCTATATCTCTGTGGAAGGAGTTATCACTTACTAGGTGTACCAACTCAGGGCGGACCCTCTTCCTCCTGTCATAATCTGCTCTAAGACCCTCCTACACACATACATTTATGTCATTTAACTCTTATGACAATTCCTATCAATAGCACCCACTAGATCACGTCATACTCATGGAGTATCGCCTTTTGATTAGAGACACTACACCATTACGTGTCACTATCATGCTAGCCGTTAGGACATTGCCTTCCCTCCATTTAGGTTTCCCCATGCGATAAGGCACACTATTCCAAGATGGCCACCAATCTCTAGGCCCCATCTAACATCACTTCCTTTACATGAGCGCCACCGGGGTCAGCCTTTTCTATAAGGAATTTTCTTTGGGCTACTTTGTTCTGCCACATTTTGACATGAACTGGCCTCTAGCCCCTGATTCCCCTCTTTCCAATTTTGGATCACCTCCTCTATCTCTCCACGTCGATTTTTAAGATGCCTGCATCGATTTGTGTACATTCGCCACCATTCCAAGTAGGCCGCGAACGTTTCCTGCCTCCAGCGTGAGGGCTGTGGGTGCCGGGAACACGTGACCTTGCCTTCATTACGGCTCTCTGGCAGCACACCCGGTAATATTCAGACGCGGCGGAGCTGGTGAGGTGAGACGGCATTGCTCGATCTTTTTACCAAGTAAGTTCTTCCATGCTTGCGTACTCGCGCCGGCTTGTTCATTTTATTTAAACCACTTTGGCTTCAATAATAATGCCTCTTTAAAATACTGCATGTAAACCACTATGCATAACCGCCAGCACCATCACTTGGGCGCCTTCACTTTCAGCCCGCGGTTACGTGCCTTACTGTCCGGTTACTCCCCACTCCGGCGGCACCAGTAACGGTTAGTTATACTACTGCCTGAAGACCTTTTCGCGCTAGCACCACCACACGGGTGCCCCCGTTCCTTAGCTTAGCGTCCACGCCCCTTCCACGTGTCCCAGCCATGCCTACAGACACGCTGGCATGTTCCCCCTGCACATTTTGGCTGGCTCTGAGCTGGTGTCCACCACGTTCCGGGTCTTCAACAGGTGTCCCCCTAATCACGGGGTTAGTTTCTCCCTACGGTGCCACTAGCCAGGTTTTTGTTGCTATGGCCATCCGGCCACACTTTTCCCACCTGTGTGTGTAGGTGGCTCACCCTTGAGTTTTCCCACGTGTGTCCACCCCGGGTCCACGTCACTACATGCCAGGAAGGTGGCCACGCAGGGGTGATGCTGAGTGTGTGGAGCTCCATTCGGTGTACTTCAGTCAGAATGGGCTATTTACCGCCGGCATTATTGCTTTGTCCTACTGATACTATCTTTACCTTAAGGTGTTCCCTACAGTGGTCGGGACCCTCCCCTTCGCCTATAAAGTAGTGCACTCCTACGTTTGAGGTAAGCTACGCTAGAATCTCTCTTTTGTGTACCTTTCCTCTGGACAAAGGAGTTCATTTTTCCTCAGTTGGTGGTCCAATTCTTGGACTAGTTTATGCGCGCCTTGTTTTTAACGTTATTGTTTGTACACCACTAGTTAACTTTCTCTCCTGGATAGGCACATTTGCCCTGTTTAGGATTGTTGCAGCCTCTGCTGTACTACTACCTTACGAGTGGGATGACTAGGCTGTTGCTTGCGTCACTGTTTCCAATGTGCACAATGTATATTTCTGGAATTTTTATGTCACGTTTTTCCTTCTGTTTTGTCTCCTCTTCCATTTTCTAGGTGGAGACTCCATACTGGTTCCACAATGAGGACCAGACACACTTCATTTGGTCATCCTCAATTTTCGGGGAGTCCCCCCGCCCCACTAGGAGGTATAATTGTTTAATAAGGTCCTGAAGAAGTGCCGCCCGACGGTTGGGCCTGAATGGCACGAAACTAGTCGACCATGCACCTATAGAGCTATCCTGGTACCTTGGGAGCACAAGATAGCGCCACTGTTTTTACCTAGTCCTGGACCCATATTGAGGTAAAAATTTCTGGGTTCCGGTCCCTATTTTAAGCCACCTTTCACACATCACTATTCACCGCATATTGCCCACGTGCACCCACCACATACGGCGTCCTCAGATCAAAAGAACTCCGCCAAAGAAGCCACCAGGCCCGTCAGACATTGCATCGCCGGTCTGACGAGCAGCGCCCTATGATGAAGCATGACACCCTAATAGGTGTGTGAGGGCATTATGATCTGAAATTCAGATCTCCCAGTGACTTAATTCCCGGCCAGGTAGCACCCCCGAGTGCACCGGCTCGATAGAGGAATCATCTCCTTCCCGTGTTACACTGCACACCTCAACTTGTCAGCAGATGAACCCCTGTTTCACTCAAGTTTTTGCATCTACATTGCTCATCTTAAAAAACAAAATACCTCCATTCCTCGCCTTTGGCTATTGGTGAGTTGTAGCCCACACTGGGTACCTCGTGGTCCCAGTGTGAGAAGGGAACCCAATGATGAAGCATGTCACCTTCGGGTGAGTGAGTGTTCTCGTCCTAATAGCTATGTGCTCTTTTTATTTGCCAGATCATCCCTTTAGGTCACTTTTTTCCTTCACACTCATACCGCCAATACCTACATATTGTGTGTTAGTATAGATTTAGCTCTAACCATGAGACAATCTCCAAATATTAAGAATTGATACGAGATATTCTAATTGGCATTCTCTGTGAAGATAGCAAATGCTGTTCAGTGACACACTTATAAAACGCTGCAACTTCTGGCCTATCTGGAATGGAGCAGCTGCTGAAATAAATTACATGCTTCATGGTGCTTGATACCTTATTGTGCCACCCTTAGAGGCCCTGTACCTTTACACACACACACTGCCATTGCAGGCTGCGTGTTTTGGTGCAGAACAAAGTGAAGAGTCGACATGGCACACATCCCTGTGTGCCATGCCTACAACCCACTGCCCTGGCATAGGTCGGCCACCCCTCTAGCTGGGTGCACTATACCAGTGGTGAGGGTACAGGTGCATGAGCCCTGTACCCCTACAGTGTCTAGACCAATTCTTAGACATTGTAAGTGCAGTAATGCCATTAAGAGTATATGGTGCTGGGAGTTTGTCATTACAGCACCATAATGGCTTTACTGAAAACTGGGAAGTTTGGCATCAAACTTCTCAGCACATTAAACCCACTCTGATGCCAGTGTGGGATTTAATGAAAAATGCACTCAGAGGGCATCTTAGAGATGCCCCCTGAAAAACGACCAGCCTCTGGTGGGTTCCATGACTGGTACACACCAGCCTGCCACCACGAGACATGATTCTGGGATCCTGGGGTGGGAGCTTTCGCTCCCTGAGCCCAGAAACAAAGCCTTTCCTGGGCGGAGGTGTTCACAACTCCCCCAGTCCAGGAAGAGCCATCTGTGGCAGGGGAGCTTCAAAGGCCTTGCAGCCTTTGTAATGCGACCCCCAGCATCTCCTGCTATCAGGAGCAGGCCCCCTTCTTGTCTCCCCTCCTTTTTAGCAGAAAGTCAGGCGGGACAATTTAGCCAGCCCAGAAGGTGTGCCCACCTCTGCCAACCCTACCCCCGAGGTGGGCGAGGCAAGGTGAAGGCCACTCTTCAGTGCCCGTCATCCTGCAGATGGCAGGCATTCCCCAATCAGGATTAGGGATTGTGCTCACTCCCCACGTGGGGTGAGCACACCAAGGGTGTAGTCACCCTAAGGTCAGTAGCCCATTGGCTACTGACCTCGAGACCCCTAAAACACCCCATAAATACAGTATTTAGTGGCAGCCCTGAACCAAGAAGACAGATTCCCGCAACCTACGAAGAAGAAGGACGAAAGAAGACACCCAGCAGAGGAGACTGCAGAGAAGAACTGACTTGGCCCCAGCCATACCGGCCCTTCTGCAGTTTCTAAAGATCCTGCACCAAAAGTCACCTTGTCCTGCAGTAGGCTACCTCCAGAATTCTGGGACGACTGACTGCCTTCAACAAACAACAAATCTCCTGTGAACAGCAGCTCTGTTCAAAAGAAACAGCCAAGAAAGACTCCAAGCCTGCTGAGGACAAAGAAACCTGACGCCTGGAACCAACAGTGCTCCCGATGCCTATGGCCCGAGTCAGAGTGGCCCACCGGTCCCAGTGAGGTCCCCCAGAGCTCCAGAGTCAGAGTCCACGTGGGTTGACCCCTCCAGGACTCCCCGACGTCGCCTGCAGCCTCTGCACGGAGACCCCCCCCAACCGCGAGTGGCCCAGTAAGGTGAAATCCGAACCTCAAAAGACACCTCTGCATCCAGCCGCCCTGTGCCCTGGAGAAAAGAACCTGAGGTGCACCTACGTCCCTGAGCCCTCCAACTTACCTGCCCAGCTGTTGGTTTCTCCCAGAAGTCTTCCTGGACCGAGCCTGCAGCTAAAAACCAAAACCGACAATCCCCATTGAAAACAACAGGGCACACGACGCCAGAACAGCACCCTGCACCCAGGAGCCCCTGCGCCGCTGCTGGTGCACCTTGTGTGCTAAACTAGATCTCCCTTTGCCCTGAGCCTAACACCAGGAGCTTTGCTCCCACAACCTTGTGGCCTGCTTGTGAGCAGCCACCAACCGGATGCCCCTATCCCCCATTGGATAACATTAGGCCTCAACACTCTGCACCCTGCCGCCCTAGTGCCGCTGAGGGTGTTTTGAGAGTGTGTCCTTGATCCTGGGGGAACCCTGGTTCTAACCCCAGAGTACCAACTCCCACAACAAAGTACGTACCTGTTAACCGATAACTTCATTTCTCTCCATAGGAATACATTGACTGTTTTTCCTTGCAAAATGTTTTAAGTGTGGAGTTGGTTTTGTATTGAACTTTGAAAAACTGAAAAGATTTAAAAATTGCTTACTTACATTTTTCTCTAGGAAATGTCCCAGTGTGATATCCAGGCATATCACACTGAATAGAAAAAGTAACTTTAAAAGTAATCTGAAAAGTAACTGAAAAGTAATCTGAAAAGTAATTTTGACATTTTAGCTTACCTGAATTTTAATCAATTGCATTTGAACCTGCATTCAATTGTAAAACATTGCATCAGATTTTGCAAAGCCTTTATTTCACTTACCTGTGCCAGGCTTGGCTTGGTTCTAGAAATAAAATAACTTAATAATATTTGTATACAAATCAAATTGGTCTGAGTTCAGTCTTTGAGTGTGTGACATCATTTGCTGATTGAGTGTGTACAACAAATGCTTAGCACTACCCTCTGATAAAGCCTTACTGCTCGCCCACACTACCACAAATAGAGAGTAAGGTGCTATCTACTGTTACTTCTGCCTACCTTTGGGGTCGCACTGGACTCTGTGCACACTATACCTCATTTTGGTATAGTATATACAGAGCCAGCTTCCTACACCGCCTGAAGCATTGTTTTTACATAGGCGGTGACAAGACTGGGAGACTACTAGCAAATAAGTTAAGGACTCAGAGACAAAAGCCCTTAATAAGTTGACTTCCAAGAGAGTTCCATTTGGCCACATTAAGGTCTAATCATGTGCTGGTACCGACAAGGCAATTTAAGTTACATTAGCAACGTCAAGAGTGGTTATTTTTTTCTCAGAATGGAACTTAGAAAGAAATTGTTTAACGTGCTCAGAGCAAATCATTAATGACTGTCCAGAGAGCAAGAACGAACATCCTAAATAAGGTATTAGCGTTCATCATTTAAACTTCACCATCTGCAAGACTGGGCCTTATAGCTTATTAGACAGTTAAAAATGCTGTTACTCTACCAATCCCAATAGAAAATCTGTACCTAAAGGAGATCCAGTTTAAGACATGAGTTACGGGTGTTTGACAAATGTCACTGTCTAAGTTCCAGTGAAGGACTATTTGGGGCAATAAGGAGAGGATGTAGCCTTACGGCTAGAGCGTCGACCTCAAAGCTGGGGAACCGGGTTCGAGTCTCGGCAACGACGCTCAACATCCTGTGATTTTGGGCAAATCACTTAATCTCCCCGTGCCTAACAAAAATGAATGTGTCCATCTGTAATGAAACTGGTGCTCATGTAAAGCGCTCTGATACCCGATTTCTCGGGTCTAGTTCGCGCTATAGAAAACTCTTTAAAAAAATAAAAGAACACGTATTAAGTCCCGGGAGGGAGACGAGATAGTGGGTGACGAGCAGATAGCAAGTGAGTTTCGTAATTTTTATGCAGAACTGTACGAGAGACAAACGTTAGAACCACACCATATAGAGGCTTACCTAGAGAGGACGAATACCCCAAGGTTGGACGATTCTCAGGCCATTTCGTTAGACGCTCCTATCAAGGTGGAGGAGGTTATTTCCACAGGCCCTGATGGATTCCCTGCTAGTTTCTATAAGGCTTTCTGTCAGGTCCTGGTTCCAGTCCTCACAAGACTATTCAATTCCTTCGAGGGCCCTGGTTCAGTCCCCTCAAATATGCTGGCAGCAGTTATTGTAGTAATCCTAAAGCCGGGGAAGAATAGGCAACTCTGTGGCTCTTATTGCCTGATATTGTTGTCAAATGCAAAAACAACAATTGATGGACAGAATGCAGAACAATGTCATACATTCACCCAGTACAGAGATCTGGGCCTAAATCCATCGTTTTTTTGCTCACCATGCCATTCCAGTTTGGACCCTGCCATATGCAAATCAGTCTTGACCCTGCGCCCAATGGGAACAGTCCAGCCCGAACTGCCAGGCCAGGTCCTCCCTGGACTGGAAACAAGCATCCTAGGACCGGTTACGGGCTTTCAGCCCTCATCAGCCAGGATAGCTTGACTCCAGTGGCATGAAGAGCACGGGACCCACGTCTGGGCATACCCGTCCCACTCGGGGTGACAAATGCAAAAACAACAATTGATGGACAGAATGCAGAACAATGTCGTACATTCACCCAGTACAGAGATCTGGGCCTAAATCCATCGTTTTTTTGCTCACCATGCCATTCCAGTTTGGACCCAGCCATATGGTTTTACTATGTTCGCCCTAAGTTGGCAGGGTATGCCCAGACGTGGGTCCCTTGCTCACTTTGCCACTGGATTCAAGATAGCCTGGCTGATGACGGCTGTAAGCCAGAAACCGGTCCCAGGATGCTTGTTTCCGGTCCAGGGAAGACATGGCTTGGCAGTTCGGGCTGGACTGTTCCCATGAGGCACAGGGTCAGACTGATTTGCATATGGCCATGTCTGAACTGGGGTGGCGGAGTGAGCTAAAGAATGATGATGGATTAAACCCAGATCAGTTGACTTGGGGTGAGTGCTTGCAATGTTCAACACTCCGTCCATCATCCCCTTTGGTTTTGCTATGTTCGCCCTAATTTGGCAGGGTATGCTCAGACGTGGGTCCCTTGCTCACTTTGCCACTGGATTCAAGATAGCCTGGCTGATGACGGCTGTAAGCCAGAAACCGGTCCCAGGATGCTTGTTTCCGGTCCAGGGAAGACATGGCTTGGCAGTTCGGGCTGGACTGTTCCCATGAGGCACAGGGTCAGACTGATTTGCATATGGCCATGTCTGAACTGGGGTGGCGGAGTGAGCTAAAGAATGATGATGGATTAAACCCAGATCAGTTGACTGGGGGTGAGTGCTTGCAATGTTCAACACTCCGTCCATCATCCCCTTTGGTTTTGCTATGTTCGCCCTAAGTTGGCAGGGTATGCCCAGACGTGGGTCCCTTGCTCACTTTGCCACTGGATTCAAGATAGCCTGGCTGATGACGGCTGTAAGCCAGAAACCGGTCCCAGGATGCTTGTTTCCGGTCCAGGGAAGACATGGCTTGGCAGTTCGGGCTGGACTGTTCCCATGAGGCACAGGGTCAGACTGATTTGCATATGGCCATGTCTGAACTGGGGTGGCGGAGTGAGCTAAAGAATGATGATGGATTAAACCCAGATCAGTTGACTGGGGGTGAGTGCTTGCAATGTTCAACACTCCGTCCATCATCCCCTTTGGTTTTGATATTGTTGTCAAACATCGACATTAAGCTTTTCACGAGCATTTTGGCAGCTCGCCTGGGCCCAATGATTCCAGGCATCATTGATCCGGACCAGGCTGTTTTATCCAGGGTAGGCAGAGCAGTGACAATACAAAGCACATTCTGCACCTCATAGATAAAGCAGACCACACACAACTGGACTCCCTTCTCCTGACGGTAGACGCCAAGAATGTGTTTGACAGGGTACACTGGCACTACATGGAAAAGACTCTAGTTCACTTTGGAATTGGAGATCGCTTCCGGGCTTGGGTGGCGAGCTGCTACGGCTCTCCCACAGCGGTGGTCAGGGTAAATAGGATCTCTTCTCTTCCCCATCAAGAGGGGTACCTGGCAGGGATGTTCCCTCTTACCCCTGTTATTTGCTTTATACATAGAGCCCCTAGCACAGCGTATTCGGGATAATCCACAGGTCGAGGGCATCCCCTTCGGAGGCAAGAGACATACAATTAGCCTGTACGCCGACGACATCCTGGGCTCCCTGAGCAACCCCGTCTCATCCCTTCCGGCTTTCCTAGGGGAGCTTTCCGCCTTTGGGTTAGCTTCGGGTCTCCAAATACATGTTGGGAAATCTCAGGCCTTGGGTCCATCAGGGACAGGGACACATCTGTCCACATTGAAAGAGCGCTGCCCAGTGAAATGGGTGAGGGGGTCCATACCCTACCTAGGGATTCAGCTTGCCCCTTCCATTCCACAGACTGCTGCGACTAATTACAATGCACTCCTGCGACAAATTAAAGGGGAACTGCATAGCTGGAGGAATCACCGCCTCTCTTCTAGGGCGAGTCACAGCCATTAAAATGTCTATCCTTCCAAAGATTTTATATCTCTTCCAGACGACTCCGGTATCTCCCCACGGGAAATGTTACCCATGCTACAGAGAGAGATTCACAGGCACGTGTGGCTCGGGGTGAGGCCACGCATGAGGAGGACTCTAGGATATATGAGACCAGACGAGGGAGGGTTGGGCATTCCAGATTTGAAGAAGTATTTTCAGGCGGCCCAGTTGAGGTACCTAGTCGGATGAAACAGAGAGGAATCGGAGAAACACTGGTTGTTTCAGGATAGGGCACTAGCACAGCTCCCCCTTTGGAAAGTGACTTTCCTCAATAGATCACATAGACCATGAAACCTGAAGGGCTCTCCCATCACTAAGATGGTTTTAGACGTCTGGGACTCCGTTGCAGGTCGAGGGGGGCTCACCACATTTCATCTGCCATGACACCGCTGTTCGAGAATCGCAGTTTCACCCTGGGCCTTCTCTGTGGGGCTTTCACGGCCTGGCACCAAACGCCATGCCGTGCGGCAGGTCACATGTTTGACGAAACAGGCATCCTTTCCTTCACGCAAATGTGCCAACAGTACAACCTCCCAGAATCCGAGAGGCTTCGATACCTCCAGGTGCGGCACTGGTTAATGCATCCGATGTATATCTCCATGGTTAGCAGGCAACTTAGCAAATATGAGAAATGGCTGGTCACCCAGTTGACAGACAAGCGACTCAGCCGCGGTCCATGCAGGTAACAGCGGTGGGGCCGAGTTGGGGGGGATTTCGAGGGACGATGCTGAGGGAAAAATAAATAAATAATTAATTTTCCGTAAGCATCGTCCCTCGAAATCCCCCCAATGCGGCCCCACCGCCCCACCGCTGTTACCTGCACGGACCGCTGCTGAAGCGACTGATCTCGGAACTATATGCTCTACTCCGCCATCCCACCCTCACACAGCTTACCCTAAGTCAGGTCAGATGGGTGAGGGAACTTGGAAGAGACCTATCTTCAAAAGAGTGGGGGGAAATATATTTCAGAGTCGAAACACAGCACGGAACACAAATAGCGTGGAGATAGCCACAAAAATAGTGATGTACTGGTATTTGACTCCGGTACGCCTCCATAAGGGCAACCCAGGACATAGCCCAGACTGCTGGTGGGACTGCTGACATCCAGGCATGCTTTTACACATACTTTGGGACTGCCCACAGATAACTGCTTATTGGACACAGATTTTGGATGATATAGATAAGCATTTCGACACTCAAATCCCCCGGTTCCCGGCCTATGCGGTCCTGGGCCTACCAAACCCATTGACTTTCCCCCTTAAGACTCGCAGAGGCAGGCAGATGGGTTTATCCCTGGGAGCCGCACTCCAGAATATCCTTTCGCATTGGGGGTCCACCACCACCCCTACACCCCTTGGCTGGCTCTACAGGCTATGGTATACATTGGGGATGAAGAGGATGTCCACCACCCTCACAATGTCTAAGGCTTCGTTCCGTGAGACATGGCACCCCTTTCTCAGTCTTCTGTCCACAGAATTCAGAGAGCTCACCTGTCCCAAATACTTAAGAATCCTCCAGCTTTCGGAGAAGGAGAAGTGAAAGTTTTATGCCCAGGGGGAGGGCCTTAGATATACAACCTTTTCATAAGAGGCCATACATCCACATGATAAGTACTGGAGGGGCGGGGGGGAGGGGGCACATGTTTCTTTTTTTTTTTTTCAGTGAGGTTTGGTTTACTGATAACATGCACATATCAAGATAAGAGATATTTGAGATGGAGCCTTCTACACTGTAAGTGAAAGCTGAATATGTAGAACTAACTGCTGTACTCCAATGTCTTTGATACATGTGATTACTAATAAAAAATTAAACCATAAAGAGATACCTTAAGTTACTTTTCTTTGGAATATTAAACATAACTATAATTGTGAATAGATGTGTTCAGGTCTGGACGGTTACCTGTAATCTGGTCCGGGTCTTCCGCTGTCTGATTAATAGGTGACTGTTTCTGGAAACCACAATGTTACCATACACTGAAATATGTGACCGCAACAGTCCTTGAGAAGCTACCACACTCTCAGGAGGAAAAAGCTAAATGTGCAAAAAATCTTTTTGCTGGATGTAGACTTCAATGTATTGAAGAAAACCAGGAATACTCAATCCAATAGTGGAACTCTTCAGGAGCGAGGAGTCAGGATCAGCAAATGGATGGAACAAGGAAACAAGCAAAGAAACACAGCTTTTATTGCAATTCACTCTTCAACCACACTGAAGCCTTTATATCGTATAAGAACAGGAAAAGAAAATGACATTAAATACCACACAACAGGAAACACGAAGGATTGGGAAAATTGGAGGAGGATCAAAGAGGAGCAGCTAGGAGCCCAGGAGCATAAGCAAGGCAACCTCAGGAAAGTCAAACTCACATTCCACAGCTTCAGGCTTCATGTGGCATTTCCTGAGAACCAGGAACTGTGGAACCATGTAAGGTACTGCTTTTCTCAGATGCCCAGGTGACCAATACACCATAGTTACAACAGTATTCCTTGCTCCCAAGGCCCTAGGCTTCTCAGGAAAGGTGAGAAAAAATTGACGAACCAATTGAGGGTCATGAACTGAAGAGGTAGAAACTCAAGAATGCTTACTAGCAGGATAGCCCTTCTAGTGAATGAAGAACTGTAAGTGGCCGCTTGAAATCCGAGAATCACAGATCTCACTAACTTAGTGCTTCATCTGAAATATATGAAAAGTATGGTGAATCTTCCAAGATGTAGAAAGATGAAGCCTAAAGGCAACAAGATTGATTTGTTTGGTTATTACAAAGGGACCAAAAGAATTGAGGATGAACCGAGACTGGTAATTTTTGATTAGGCAAGAACCTGGGAGACAGCCAAACCTTCTTTCCCACCTTACAGTTTGGGACGGTCTTCTTAATCTACTGATTCTAGCCTTCATAGCAGAGTTAGAATCTTGTAAATTCTGGGTGATCACTCTCTAGGATATCAACAGGATCAAGCACAAGAGGAGTGGACAATGGAGAAGATGGAAAGGAACGAGGATGGGAATTCTGTATACAGTAGAATGGAGAAACCTTAGTAGCAGAGTGTGAGTAAGAATTATGCCAAGTTATTTTGAGTGTGGGGGATTCCCTTTTATAGGACGAATTCCCTCACCCACCCATGGGTGGCATGCTTCATCATCGGGAACCTCCTCGCACTGCGAACCTGGTCGCAGTGCGGGCTACAACCCCCTCACTGTGAGGGAGGAGCTCAGGGATGTTTTTAGTTGTAGTTGACACGAGGTATACTAAAACCTTCAGATGAGCCGGGTGTGGAGGGAGTGTGTAAAAGTGGTGGATGTGAAGTTAAAACTAACTCCCTGGTATGTTAAAAAACAATTTTAATAGAACATCCGGGGGTCAGGACTAAAAATGAGTGAGCGAGCCATGCCTGGAAAATTTAACCTAGCATGGTTCAAAGTGGTCATAGGGTTGACGTGTTTCAGCTTGGGAGCCCTCCGCGGAGGTGCAGTGGCTTTCTTTAGGACCAAATGATAGAAAAAGTGGGTGAAACTAGACACCGTACCAACTTCGGTTGGTGTGAAAAGGATACAGACAACTGATGAATTAGTACATCAGTCGTGGTGGGCTGGTGTTCAGCGGCATCCCTATAAACAAAAAATGAGTCAATGACAAGCATAAAAATCATTTCAAAAACACTCCTTTAATGCCGTGCCAGTAAATAAGATTTATAGAAATACAGTGGCTACGGTAATAATGGAAAAGCTGTTCCAAAACTTACCTGACTTGTAGGGGGAGCTAGTGGCAACTCATCCTCGGCACACTCGAGGTGGGTTCCAAAACCTAAAACAGGTCTGAAGGGGGCAAGTGTGGCTGTGATTCACAGTCATAGGTGCATACAAAGTATATACAATTGACTCTAAGTATTTAGTGTAAATGAAATGGAATGTTTATCATATATACATCCTAGTCCTTATAAAACAGCTGTGCAAAGATAGGCATTTTGTAGTACCTGGTGATAGAACACAGGTGATTATATAGTGTCCAAACACAGACAGGTCATCAATAAACAGCGGTTGCTGAGCGCCAATGAAGCAGAGCAACAGGTAGCCCAAGCACCCTGATGCCACTGGTAGCTGGAGCAAAAGTAAAGTCACCCAGAATGGGGACCCACCTGGGAGAGCTCAACTGGTGTGGAACTCCAATATATGGCAGAGGTTCCCCTTGATGGACTTAAGGAAAAGAGTGGGGGCGGGGGGCACCCACCGGGTAGGTGGAACTAAGCAAAAAGTGTGAAGGCTGCACCTATTGTGTCGGCGTGCAGTAAGACTACATCAACTACGTTCCGCTGTCGGGTGTACTCTGGGGGGGTGGAGGAAAAGTAAGTATTTCCCCTATTAGCATGGTGGCAGGTATGCAGTAGGAAGCGTCCTCACTGTCACACTGAAGTGTAACTCAACCCAGAGGGAGAGGGTGAGACGCGGGGAAGGTACAAGGCCATGCCGCCGCTCCCAACTGCTAGCGCAGAGAAGTTCTAAAAACGGAGTGGGCCGCGGTCACTTACTTCTGCGCGAGGTCCTGATCGGTGTGCATGTGCGGCCGGGACGAGGAGGAGGATAATCCTGGGAGTCCGGCATAAAAGGTCTTTTGAGGGCCGATATCTCCGCCTTACCGGAACGTATGCAAAATCGACGGTGGACTACGTGTGAGTCCCGCCAGAAGGTAAACATGGCGGCCATCTTGAAAGGGTAGGGAAACGCCGAAAAGGCCAGGAGTGGAGTGCAGAGACCCAAAACTGTGGCGTCTGACACTTGGGAACAGCTTAAAAAACTATCAAGGGTTGAGATTCAGCCTGCCCGGACGGTAACTGGCATCAGAGTTCAAAAACGACGGCGGACTCCGTGCAGGCCCTGCTGAGGGGAGAAACGGGGCGGCCATATTGGAAGGGTCAAGTTGGGCCAAACTGTAGTGACTCAAATATGTGGTGGTAAAGGTGACAAAGGGGAGGGACCCATAGCCAGATGAGCCCTCATGGTGGTGAGAATATGACAAAAGAGTTCAAAACTACTTACAGATCCAGTAGTGGAGACCCAAAATATACCCAATGGTTGGTGTCGAGGGGTCCAAAGGTGGTAAGAACCCAAGATCAATTAGAGGCAGAGGTCTTCTAGTTAAGGCTGGACCAGGGAATATCATCATTTAGACCGCTGGTGTCAGTAGGTAACCTGAACACCCAACGTTGTTCTTTTCTAAAAAGGAACTGTGTCATGTTGGTAATGGGACGGGTGATACCGTCCGGGCAGGCTGAATCTCAGCCCTTGAGAGTATTTTATGCTGTTCCCGAGTGTCATACCCCACAGTTTTGGGTCTCTGCACTCCACTGCTGGCCTTTTCGCCATTTTCCTACCCTTTCAAAATGGCCACCATGTTTACCTTTCGCCGGGACTCACACGTAGTCCGCCGTCGATTTTGCATACCTTCCGGTAAGGCGGAGCTATCGGCCCTCAAAAGACCTTTTATGCCGGACTCCCAGGATTATCCTCCTCTTTGTCCCGGCCGCACATGCAGACCGATCAGGACCTCACGCGGAGGTAAGTGACCGCGGCCCAATGACCGAAGTTGGTACGGTGTCTAGTTTAACACACTTTTTCTATCATTTGGTCCTAAAGAAAGCCACTGCACCTCCACGGAGGGCACCCAGGCTGAAACATGTCGACCCTATGACCACTTTGAACCATGCTAGGTTAAATTTTCCAGGCATGGCTCGCTCACTCATTTTTAGTCCTGACCCCCGGATGTTCTATTAAAATAGTTTTTTAACATACCAGGGAGTTAGTTTTAACTTCACATCCACCACTTTTACACACTCCCTCCACACCCGGCTCATCTGAAAGTTTTAGTATACCTCATGTCAACTACAACTAAAAACATCCCTGAGCTCCTCCCTCACAGTGAGGGGGTTGTAGCCCGCAATGCGACCAGGTTCGCAGTGCAAGGAGGTTCCCGATGATGAAGCATGCCACCCAAGGGTGGGTGAGGGAATTCGTCCTATAAAAGGGAATCTCCCACACTCCGATTCCATTTATCCTTGACCCAGGGTGGCTTGGTTAGTGCTGCTAAAATATATTAGAGGGGAGTCGTCCCCTACTGGTCGTTAAATCTCCTCAGGCCTTTTGTGTGTATACAAGTTATTTTGAGTGGCATTGCAGAAACACCTCAGAAACTGTTCGAGACTCTGATTGACCCTCTCAGTATACCCATTAGATTCTGGAAGGTAACACAAGGACAGAGCTTGATGGATGCCCAGGGTATAATTGAGAGCCAGAACCTTGAAATGTCCTGAGATCCCTAGTCTGAGATTATAGTGCCAGGGATCCCATGCAGGTGGAATGTATCAGCCAGACATTTCCTTACCATCCTACTGGCAGATGGAAGTCTCCACAAAGAACAGTGAGGCATATTAGAAAATAGGTCTACTGTGACCATGATCACTTGGTTTCCTGCCAAAGGCAGTACTTCCACAATTAGGTTGGTGGAAATCATGTGCCATGGATGAGGAAGGACAGGCAAAGACTGGAAAAAGCCAAAAGCCTTATCATGGACTGCCTTGGATTATGCACAAACAGGACAGGATTTAACATAAAGCTATACATCTTTGAGGCCTGTAGGCTACTAAAATGAGCGTAGGATGAGTTCTAAGATGGACTTAAACACACAATTACATACTACTTCAGTGTTGTGATACATTTTCAGAACCTTGGTTTGAAGGATCCTATTGAACAAGGTCTGCTGAAAAAAAAATAGATTCTGACAGTAGGCCAAGGGTAATTGACTCTGTAACGTATCAAGGTCTTCTGGACAGATATTAGTGTGAGTATCTCTCACATGCAGGAAAAAGTATGTTGATAGACAGACAAATTTGTCAGAAACCAAAAGGACAAGATTCTCAGAATCCTCAACCAGAATGTCCCATCTAGACAAGGCATCAAGAAGAACATTTTGCGTGCTATGGATGTAAGTAACATAGAAATCATATTGAGAAAAGAAATAGGCCCAGAGACCTTGTCTGCTGTTTTTACATTACATGCCCAGCAGAAACTGGAGGTTTTGATGATCTGTTCGAACTTTAAAAGGTTTGACTGTTCCCATTAAAAGTATACATGCACAATAGTTTATCTATGCCAGCGTTATTGGCATAATTTTGGTCATTTTGTATAACATAATTTACTTGGAATTACCGAGTTTACGCCATTGTGGCACATTGCATAATTTCAGGAGTAATTTTAACACAAATTGTACCATTTGGTCATTTTTTAATGCAAGGGACATTACATTTTTCAGTTTAATTTTGACCTGAATGGACTGTTTGGTTAATGTTCTGAGTGTGAGATGCAGGTCAAGTAATTACACACTGACCAAGGCCTCCTGGGCTATAAGAGTCCAAGAAAAACCTTTAACTGGGTTCTTCTTCCTCTTCCTCTTCAAAGTGGCAGATATATGGCTACTCATGTCACAAAATTTCTTTATGGATGGTATTTAAAATTTAGCCAGTCTTAAGAAACTCTGGGTCTCCTTGATGGACTTAGGAGTCAGCAAGTCCAACATGGCAAAGATCTTAAGTAGGTCCATAGATAATCCACTCTCAGAGAGGCAATAATCCAAATACTCAATCTCTGTTCTTTCGACCTTGCACTTCTCCGCTTTACAGGATATATGGTTTTCCCTGAGACGTAGAAGGACGTAATGAACATGAACTTGATGTTTATGGAGGGAAGTGGTGAAGGTAAGATGTTGTCCAGGTGCACCCCAAGAAACTGTTTTAGTACATCAGAGAATATGCTCTCTGGAACACTGCTGGTGAATTGGCAAGTCCAAAAGACCAAGGGGCATATTAACAAGGGCCAGCGATAATTATCGCTGGCCCCACATAGCGATAGAAATATTATCGCCGGCTATCGCTGAAAATTATCGCCATGATAACGCTATATTTACAATGCATAGCGCTATGGCGATAATATTTCAGCGATAGCGGTGTTTGCCATGGAACATCGCTGGTTTTCCAGCGTTAAGGCCGAGGTAGCGCGATTTGTTTTATCGCTGCACTTCCTTGTTAATATCACGAAGCTGCCTTCGCGATATTTTCATGTGTTGTTTTCACAGCCACGCCTTCTTTGCATCTCATTAGCGATGCGAGGCGAGGCTGTGAAAAAACGAGCTCTACATCAAAGAAAAACACGCGCTAGCGTGTCCTTGATGACATTGCGATATAATTATCGCCGCTTATCGCCCGAAAACGGACGCTAAAGCGGCGATAATTATATCGCCAGCCCTTGCTAATATGCCCCATAGTACCCAAAGGGTAACCTAAAGGTCATCCTCTACTCCTTCACCCTTCACCCTTCTTTATCTGAAGCAAATAGTAAGCTCCACGTTTGTCTAACTTTGTGAAACATTTAGCACCCTGAATGAGCTTAAAGATGTCCTTGATGAGTGGAAGCTGGTAAAGGTCCTAAATAGTGACCTTATCCAATTCATTATAATCAATGCAAGGTCTTAGCTTTTTAAACCTGTTTGGAATGAAGAAAAGAGGAGCTCCAGTAGGGGATTTTGACTGGACAATCAAGCTATTCCACCAGTTTTCATCCAAATATTCACTCAGAACTTGCGTCTTGTGCTGGAAAAATGAGTACTACCTTCCAGAGAGAATTATTGCTTCTGGTACGCTCTGGGTGGCCATATGCAAATCTCTATGTGGAGGGAATGACACAGAAGTAGGGTTCTGAAAGATGTTAAGAAACTCTTGATAAGCTGTAGGAATTGACAAGACTTGGGCTGGTCTTCAGAATGGTCTTGTACTACTGGAGCCCAAAAGCTCCCATCCAAATAACAATTGTCTTTAAAAAACTGGGAGGAAAGAGTGACAACTGTGGTCTTCCAATTGATGTAGGGATGTGCCGTTCCAGCCAGAGTATCCCAAACACAATGGCATAGTTCGGCGAAGTGATTAGATCAAAGGCACACATCTCTTTATGACTGCCTAAATACGCTAAGAGAGAAACCATGATGAAGGTCACTAGACCTGACATCAAAGGAGATCCTTTGATAGTTTGTACATGATCCAGAGAAGACTTCTTCCTGGGTGGAATTTGGAGTCTCTGGCACAACTCAAGTCCATATACATTTGGAAGGCAATGCGAACAATACAAACAAACATGAAATGAACCCACTGGAACAGCTAAAAACTTTAAGAAGAGTATTATCTTTTGCCCCTTTTTCTTTTATGAAGAATGGAATTTGGTGTTTTCCATGTGGCCTGGAAGGTTAAACAGTACAGTCTCTCAGTAGTTGATTTGGACTTGTCCAGTAGAGACACAAGTCTCCCTTATGTCTTCGATTATTAGGATGATTAGTTGGCTCAGTCCACCTAAAAACCTGGGCAAGAGAAATGGAAGTGAAACTCTGGTTTCAACGTCTTTCCATTCTCCTTTTTAGGTCTCGCCTAGGCAGCGCATGCGCTGTCTCTCCGAGACATCAAGTAATTAGTATATGTGGTGAAACTCCACCTACTCCACCTATTTGCTTTTTATTGGTTTCTTTGCTTGTCTGCTTAAATTTCTTCATTTTCACAGGCTAATGAGCTTTTTAGTTCGTCCTTTATTTTGTTGGGAACGCCTATGCAGCACCGCCTAACTACTGTAAACATGCTGCTAGTGGAAGGAAGTGTTTGTGTTGGAACTCTTTTGTTTTTTTTCGTGGCTTGCTTATTCTGCATTGTAGTGCTTGATGCACGTCTGTTGTGCCCCCACTGTCATCACCCCTACTGCCACCCACTCTCGGTGTCCTCCACCGCTACCCGCCCCTCCTTGTTAATTAATGCTTCCTGCCTTGACTATTGCTTTTGTAACTTTAATTTTCTGTGCGCCATGCACGCTTCCAGTTTTATTGTTATTATTATTTGAAGTAATGCTAGTGTTATAGTGTACATGGGCGTAGCGCTTTGTTTTAGCACAGTGCCCGCTTGTTTTTATTTCCCGGCATTTAAGGGAGTCTCCTGGGTCCGGACTCTTGGCTAACTTTGAAGACCATTTACATTTCAGGGAGACTGGCTGACCGGCTGCGCGCACCTTGTACGGACGCGGGCAGAGGACACTGGTGCACGTTTTAAAAGCAGTGAACCTAAACACTGCTCACATGTATAGCCCTGAGTCTTTCTGTACTGGACGGGCTCTCCCTGGCGGGCTAAGACCCTCCCTAATGGCCCTTAATTCATTTACTTTTTGAATTTAGTAATACAGACTCCTTGTTTACATTTTGCACTAAGCCGGTGCTGTAAAACCCCTGTTCCACACTCAACCCATAGAGAGAATTAGCTAAAACACGAGAGGTTGTTTTTAAAAGTGACCACATAAAAGTTGCTTGCAAGACGGAGCGGCGGTGGGCTGTGTAGCGTGGAAGCAGTGAACGCTGCACGCGGACCAGATTTTCTTTTGTCTGTGTATAGACATGGGTTATGAATTGTGGAATTTTGTGCCTGCGTTTCTCGATAATAGAAGAGAATGCCGAAATTGTTACTGTCCGGGGGCGCTGTCTTTGTACATGGCCAGGGATCCTTGCTTTCTTTTGTTGTAGTGTTTTTTCTCGCATGCATCAGTGAAGGAGGGCGTGAGGAATTTGACACTCGCGTGTATAGTGAGACGTGTCTAGTGCACAAGCACAAAAAAGTATTTGTATATATATATATATATATTTATAGTTTAACAAGTAAAATGTTCTTGAAACAAAAGCGACCTCCCCCTGCAGCACAACTTAATTAAGTACACACTTGTTTAAATACTATTTCTATCCTGATGTGAACTGCTGCAGATGGAGGGAAAATATAATCTTGGTGACTCTTAGCTGTGTCAGATGGCGGAGGCTGCAGTTTAAAGACTAAATGATGCCCCCACCACTTGGGGTCAGAGGTTGCATTTTGCATTAGCAGTGAGATTCTGTCCCTAAAACAGCAAGCTAAAGGGATCGTTTAGCAAACAAAAAAACACGATAGCACTAGAGCTGCTGGTGGGAGAGAGCCGTGCCATTTATCACCAATTACTTGCCTGTTTTACTTCCTAGCCTTGCACATTCCATGCCATTTGCAGCCCAGAGATGGGTCGAATTAATTTGGGTAATGGGCAGAGTTGGTTGTCTTTATTGTGTGAGTGTGGAGGGGGAGTGTCTCACTGCCTTTTGTTTTTAAAGAAGCTTGTCTTTATATAGCGCCTTTGCGCACTGTCTTGGCTTTGTAGTGCTGTGAATTAGAGAGGTGTTGCTGAAGTGAGGTAACTGGCAAGTGCCATATGAGAGGTCTGTGCGCTGCATTGTGGATAGTTAACAGAGGTGTGATCACTGGAGGTTCAGCCACGTGCTGCGAAAGTGTAAAATTTGCAGGTTCATGTTTAAGTGTCTGTAAGTGCACTGGAATAACTAAGGGGCATATTATCAACGGCCAGCGATAATTATCGCTGGCCATGCTTAGCGATAATAGTCCTATCGCAGGCTATCTCTGGAAATTATCGCCCTGGTAGCGCGTTATTAACAGCGCGTTTCTCCAGGGCGATAAAAATTCCAGAGATAGCGAGGTTATCGCCGTTTTGCAGGGAACATCGCTGGTTTTCCAGCGATGTTCCCTGCAAAACGGCGATAACCTTGCTGATACGACCCTGTGGTCGTATCAGCATAATCCACCCCCTATGTTAGGGATGGCTAAGTCAGGATTTTAGCAGACGTTAGATTTTGATCTAACCTCTGCTAAAATCATGTGGGCTGCCTTGTAAATATCGCGATGTGAACATCAGCGATATTTGCAACGTAGTCCATCCGAGTACGCCCAGTAACGCCCACTTTGCATCTCATTAGAGATGCAAAGATGGGCGTTGGGGAAAGAGGCGATAATGCAAGGATTCACGCGATAGCGTGACCTTGCTGATTAGGCGATACAATTATCGCCGCTTTTCGTCCGATAACGGACGCAAAAGCGGCGATAATTGTTTATCGCCTCGTTGATAATATGCCCCTAAGAGGGTTGAAGAGCACGAGTGTTGCCTGAGCTGAGCTTGCAGACGAGTGAGGGGATATATCCATCCCCACACAGCCTTTAATAGTAGTTTATAAATGTTGCCGTTTTTTGGCAGATAAAGCAACTTTGGCATACCTGAACAATTTGATGCGCCCAGGATCACGCAGCATGGCACAATTTGGCAGGGGGGGATAAGAAACCATGTTGATTGTTTTCACATTGACTACTCATTGGGTCATATCTTTTTCATATCTGGCTATCAAAGATGAAACCACTGTAAGATCTTCCACTAAGCTTGTGCAGTACAGCGCCTCTGCGCTGCCTTTTGTTCTTGGTCACCCATGTGCATTGCCTATTTGCCTCATAATCGGTTTACACTTTTGGTGTGCCTGGAAGCGTGGTTGAACAAAGGGGGGAAGCTTTGGACCTCTGCCTGGTACCCAGCCCTGCTGGGAGGGGTTTTGGTGCCGATGACGGCACAGGCCGGCCTGAACAAACTGACTGTCTGGCAGCCTTTGTTGTGGCACAGCGTTGGTGCGACCCACGTGCCTGCTGGTGAATGAGCTCGCGCCAGTCACAGCTGATAACTCTTTACAGCCACGCTGGCCCGGGAAGCAGTGGGATTGGTTACAGGGCTAATGTTTTTGCTGGACAAGTGTGACCTTTGTGCACGTTCCTGGGGTGAGTTGGAGATGACACGTGCGCATGGAGCTATAGTGCTAGCCTCGAGCTCGATTAAACAAGCATCTGCAATGCAATAGGTTTCACATTACTGAAAGTTTGACCTATTGGCAAACTTTCAGTAATGCGAGACCTATTGCATTGCACATACTGTGTTTTTATCTGTCTTCGGTTCTAAATGCACCATTAGCCATAAAGGCTATGTAGGGTCTTTTCCAACGGGATTTCCCCGATAGCTGTTGTTGCCCACACAATAGCATCTGACTTCCTGGCATTTGCACAGTTATAATATGTAGCTATGTTGCAGGCAGCACAGCTACAATCACCAATCGCTTTTCTCCCAGCATAATAGAATTTGTAGTTGTTTTTTTCTGTTGTGTGTGCAGTTACAGTCTTACACGACTGTTTCAAAAGCTTTGTAGTTTCGGACCTTAACAGTACAACATTCTTTAATGTTTAAACACTATTTTACTTAGCTACAAGCTGCAGCTGTTTGTAAAAAAAAATGTTCCTTTTTCCATACTGAGGAACTAAATTGCGCGCACACGCTTTAATTTAAATGGAACAAGAACACAAAGCTTTACAAAATACAAATGACACAAAGGGTTGTAGCCGGAAGGTGCAGTTGACCGCTCCCTAAAAGGCAGCCATTTGTTTCTTTTAAGTAAGTACAGTTTCTTGCAAACTGTTCACACCACTTGAAAGCAGTTTTATGGGTGCTCTAGGAAGGACACAGCCCTATTAAATAGCATGCAGGAGACAGCTCTATAAAGATAAGGATGAGGAGTGAAACACTGTCTCCGTTTATTGACCTGCTTAGCCATTTGGTTGAAACAAGCATTTGCAATGCAATAGGTCTCGCATAAAAACGCACTTTGTACTTCTAGTCCTTGCTTACGATAAGCAAGGCTGGCAGTAAAAGAGGCGTAGTTCCTGCCAGCCTTGCTTCTCGTAAGCAAGGACTATAAGTACAAAGTGCGTGTTTACACACCGCTTGCAGGTTTTCAAAACACATAAATAAAAGGCATTGTCATTTACAATGCCAATAGCTCAAGCTCTTGCAAATGCGAGACCCATTGAATTGCAAATGCTTGTTTAAGTCTGTGTTCAATCAGGAAAACCTGATCTAGGAGTTCAGCAAATGAGGAAACTCTTGCCAACACATTGTTTAACCCTCTTTTGAATAAGGTCATCTGAGTGTGTTCCACCCAGGTGGTCTCAGCAGCAAGCTTACAAAATTGTGCCCAATATGACAGTGCAGGGGATATCCCATACCAGGCGTCCTCTGCAAAAGTTTCATGGTTGGGTCCTCAAACATCTTCTTGAAGCTCCCCGAGCAATTGGCATAATTGTTCAAACAAGGTCTTCGGTGGCAGCTAAGGGAGTTGCTCAAGATAAAGCTGCACTGTCAAGGAACCAATCAGATACCCCATTTTGACTCTGTCAGAGGAAAATTGTCCTGGTCAAAAGGCAAAATAAACCACCAGGCTGTCCAAAAACTCTTTTAATCTTGAAGGTTCTCCAGAATACTTAGAAGATGAAGGAGTGATAACAGGAAGGTTGCAAGACCTGGAATGAATTGCTTGGTGTAGGGCAGCATCCTTGTTCCTTAACTGGTCCAATTACAGGGTTTGTTGCTGAAGGAAAGCAGCCAGGCCTACGTCAGCATCCATGCTGGAAACAATCAGAAATATTTTGGATTCACAACTTTTTCAAGTCTGGACACTTATACATAATCTGCCTGGGTCTTCCACTGTCCAGTGAATGGGCGACTGTTTCCAGGAGCCACAACGCCACCACACACTGTAATATGTGGTAGACCAGTGCCATAAAGAAACTGCCACTCTCTCAGGAAAAAAAAGCCAATGGTGTAAAAAACCTTCCTGTTGGATGAAGACTTCAAAGGATTCAAGAAAGACAGGAATCCAGCAGTAGAATGTGTGATATTCCTTACTTTTAGTATGTGTGTTTTACTTTAATTCATATAGTCAGCCATTGTAAGTTATCTCTTCTCCTAAGGCTTCAGAGTTCTGGAATTCTGATCACCAAGCTTCAGCATGGAATGTGTATCTTTGATTTAGAAGTAACTGTTATTCAGTTGGATGCCCTGAAGCTGGTACTAGCAGGCTGAGGTGTTACCTTCAACTTAAATAAAGAATCCTTTGTTTACACCTTAATTCGTGTGGATGATCTTTACAAAATTCCTCAGGAGTAATGAGTCAGGATCAGCAAATAGAGGGGTAGAGGAAACAAGTGAAGGAAATTACATTAAACATTTCACTAGAGGAAACACAAAGAATTGGGAAAACCAGAATGGAATCAAGGAAGAAACTGTCATGATAAAAAAGGTTAAAAACAGGAATTAAAACCTGAGCTGGACTAGCTGCACAGCGCCTTAATTAGGCAGCTGCAAACCCTCAGGGAAGTGATTGCCATTTTGGAGCTGGAGAAGCAAGGATTAGCAACGAGGGGCCCAGAAGCATGAGGGAACACAGTGAGGGAAACTCACAGCCCGCAGTTGCAGACTTCATTTGGCGTTTCCTGGGATCCAGGAACCAAAGAATCACGCAAGGTACTGCAGCTCTAAGACACCCAGGCGGTCGAGACACTGTGGTTGCAGCAAGATTTACCTTAGCAATATCTCTGTATAATTAATTCTCTATACTTTAGTAGGTAACTAGGAATTCCTGAAAGCTAATCTCAAGGAAACAAATATCTTCCAAAATACATATATATTCACACCTCTACCTGGGCCCGATTCACAAAGGTAAACTTAGACATTTGATCCAAACATAGACCAAAAGTCTAAGTTTACGACTTTTGGAGTTCACAAAGGGCATTTTACGAGTACTATCTTTATGTCTGCATTTGTGAGATTTTGTGGTCTTCTGGGAATCTTAGTTTACTGCTAGTGCTCAGCATTGAAGCACATTCGCTCTGCATGTCCAGCCTGAATTCAGTAATCTCCAGCAGTATGTAATGACTGACAGCCTTTTCTTCCTGAAGGCACTCAGCATGAATGACTTCAAAGAAATGCTCAGAGCATTCTTAATGATAAACAGCACCACAAGCCCTGACAAAAACTTGGCTTCAGGGGCTTAGCTGTCATTGGTGCAGCTAGTGCAATGCACCAGGGCCCAGAAATTGGAGGAGACCCGGTCTGTTCTACACCAGCTGATGTTATTTCAGAGGCTGCCTGCTCTGTTTTTATTTAGACACAGTGCATGCCAGGGGGTTGGCTGTGTTTACTTTTTGGGGGCAAAGGAGTACAGCTGGAGTAGAGGATAAAGGAACAATAAATAAGAGAGAGGAAATGGATGAAAGAAAAGGGGAGGGTGAAATAACGGGGAGGAGGACAGGAAAACGTGACAGAGAGGGAGAAGAAAAATGGATGACTGAGAAATAGAAAGAAGATAAGGATAAGAAAAGTGGGTAATAAGGAGAAAAGGGAGGAAGGAGGTGAGAGTGCGTGAGAGATAGAATAAGGGGCAGAGAGGGACTGGTGAAGGGGGATAAAGAAGAGAGCATTAACTGGATGAAGGATATGGGAAGACACTAGATTGGAGATGGGGAGGCAAGAACAAAAGACGAGTAGGTTGAGGAACTTGGACACATGTAAATTCCATTAGTGTAGCAGGTTCAATGACATCGGGCCCTAAGGGCGGGATGGGCATGTTGAACCTCATTTCTAGGAGTATTTTAAAACTGGGGGGGGATATTTTCATTGCTTGCAGTTGGGTCATGATCCTCCGGCTACGCCACTGTTTGACTTTTCCCTTTTCTCCTCCCACTCTTCTTTTCCAGTATTTCTAATCAGGATAACCTAGTAGAGTATCAGTGCACTTAATCGAGTTTGCTTCATGTATCCATTCATTTTACTCAAACATTGTGAGATAAAATTCAGTGGTGTAATTTAAATTTGGAGATTGGACTTGTCAAGGGTGCCATGGAAACTGTGATTGGTTTCGTCATATACCTAATCAGAAAAGCCATTGAAACTGGTTAAATCTGATAAACTAGAGAAACCAAAAGCATTTCATATTCCAGTGCAAGATTCCTTCTGATTAAAGATGTGGGCAGTGAGTATTTCCTCCATTTCTAGATTATACAGTTGCCATCCACAAGTCAAAAGGTTTTAATCTTGATGGGACAATAGTGAGTACAAAGCATGCATATGAATGCAAAGTCAAAGCCAATCTCACATCAAAGGGTGCAATAGATTGTGAAACATGTAGTCTCCTTAGTTTGTTCAATACCAGAAAGCAGAAAGAGGTGTTTTCTCAACAAAATAAAAAAGGCACACAAATACAGTCAAAAGAAAGGATCAATTGCTAAAATGATCAAAAGCTTGTAAACAGCAGAGAACTGATCTTAAGAAAGCACTACTATGCAGGGTCAGACCGGTCTATAGGTCAATCAGGTACTGCCGGAAGGGCTGGTCTGACAGGTCAGTGTGTGGGTTGTTCTTTGGCTCTTTGTGGGCCTATTTTATGGACTGGTGGGCCGGTATTTACTGTTGATATCCCCGATATTATCACAAATATTGTCTGCAGCAACCACAAAAGCATGCAGTTTCTGCTACCTAGCAAAACACCTATACAGCATGACTTTCCAAGTTCAAAACTGCCTTAGTTAACAAAGATGGACCACTTCTTTAGTTATCTAATCCACTAAGGGGGGAGGGGCACTTTTATTTTGGTGCCTGGCCTATTTTGTATCCTATTCCTACAGGGTCACAGTTCACAAACACCTCTGGATTAACCTGGTATTGCAATGTAACAGTTAATTTTTTGTTTGTATTAACACTTTTAATGGAATAGAGGCAGCAGAACTCTGACTGTAAGAGGCACTCTAATGTTTGCTAACCCACATCTGAAATAACAACTCCCTGTAACGGTTCCTATAACCCTCACAGCGGCATATAATGCATAAAGCTCACTTTCTATCCTCGTTCTCTGACTTTTGTTAAACACAACCACTTACTATAAAAAAAAAATAGACTCGAAAGAATTTCCACAATGGAGTCTGGGGCACACAAAATGGAATTAATCACACGGGCCCTGCAGCTGTTAGCTGCTACTAATGTATCCTCTCTTAAGCGAACTCAGAAATGCAATCATGTGTATGTGTCTTAATCCTCTGTTTTTGAAATCTTGTCTGCTGCCCTAACCTTGTAACTGTGGATTGAATCTACAAGATTTTTTTTCTTTTCTATATAGTGGTAGGAGATCTTTTGATATATTCAGTTCTCCTGTGCCTCTTCTTGCTTTTTCCAATCGGACCATTGTTTGTCTGTATCAGAACATACATTGGCACCACCGATTGAAATTCAAAAGTTTGGTGTTACATCAATGCAGATGGGCTGCTGTACCTCATGACTTGTGGTGCTCCATTTATCTAACTAACGTCTTTGTGAACAACACCTATTGTTACTATATCCAGCTAAAGGAAAGGAACCAAAAATGCCATCAATGAAAGACATGTTATTATCACAGAAAGCAGACAAGCAAGGGGGCCATGACTCAGCAAATTTGATGCAGTCTTGATATGATACCCAACCATCCCTTGTTGACATCCATACATCATTTAGGACAGGAGATATTCCTCTCTGATTGCTGTAGTTTAAGAAGGATATTTCAGCACAGAGGCAGGATTTTGCAAGGGCATTATCAGATTTCATTCACTTCCTGCAGAAAGCAGAAACAAGATTAGCCATCTGAAAATAACTTGGCAGAGGAGGCACATGAACATAATGAGTTGTCAGTCATAGTTGATGCTCTAGAGAAACCACCCAAGAAACTGTAATATAAGGTGGACGATCTTGAGACTTGCTGCTGCTGAAAAAATGTAAGGATTTGTGGAATTACCAATACATAAGAAACTTGTTCAAGATGTTCTGGCCAGAATTAATTCCATCACATGAAAGATAAGATATACTAGCAGTGGCGAGAAAAAAATATAAAAGTAAAGATGCCACTAATACCCTTTTTAAGGATGTGTTAGCTGCCACAATGGCTAAACAAAAGGATTTCAATGGGGTCAATCTCTTTTGACAGCAAAAAATGATCCTCACAGGTGGGATTTTCCGTTTTACTTCTCTTTTACTTATATTAATAAACAACATTCTGGCAAATCATTGTGACGCAAGAGAGATACTGAACCTTCCAGACCCTGAGATGGCTGAGACCATTGAGACAGTGCTATGAATTGAAGACCAACCCGGAGGATGGAAGAGACATCCTATGACTTGGGAGCAGAGGGCTGTGAGACATTTGAGTATTTAGAGGAAGAAAACTCTTCCTAAAGCATCATTTGAAGAGGGCAGAACATGTGGTGTCTGCTAATGCTTCTTCCTTATTTTAGAAGCATAGATTTTTTACAAACAAATGTTTGTCTATTTGCTTGCATTAAAAATAGGGTGCCAAGAATGATAATATTTATTTTACTTCATTGGGGCCTATTATGATGTCGGTCAGAGTTTTTTCCGACCAACACTGTGGCGGAAACGGGACCGACCGACTTCCGGTTGGCGGTCCCGACCACTGTGCAGTCGCATTCTTCCATTTCTCTATGGGACCTTGTGTTACGGCCGAAACCGGCCATAACACAAGCTCCCATAGAGAAATGGGAGATTGTGTTAATCCCTGCACCCCGTGGCAGGCACCTTGAGGTTCCTGTCACGGGGTGCAAGGATTAATAGGGGTGCACCATATGTGCTCCCTCGGCTCCCAACTGGAAGCTGAAAGGAAAGGGGGCCCTGCTAGGGACCCCCAAACACACTTTCTGACAGGGTTTCCATGTTGGAAAGGCCGGCATGGAAACCCTGCCGGTAACCGTGCATCATAATCCGGACGGCATAAACCGCGGTCCATATGGATTGCGGGCCAGTTCTGACTGGCTGACGAGCTCATTGATCCCGTCGGTGGCCAGACAGAATGACCGGCCAGTTTCAATTACGATCAGCTGTATCGCTATCAGCCAGTCGGTATTTTAACCAACGATTTCGGTCGTAAAGCCTCTGACCTAAGGTCGGAGGCTTTACGACCAACATCGTAATCAGCCCCTTAGTGTCAAAGTTATAAGAGTTAGGTTCTGTTATAATTAAATGCCTAGATTGATGAGACTTTATTTTTAAATAGGATGGCCGTAGTGCGGAGGCCAGTGAGTTTAGTAGTCACTGCCCTTTTTCTATTTAGCTGTCCAGAATTATGAAGTTTCATTGCGTGTATGTTTCCATTTGTTATTACCTTGTCTGGCTTCTATGCGTTTGTATGTTACATTTTGTGTTTATATTGTGATGGGGGCTATTTGAATTTAGACTGCTGTGTATTCGGCTGCTGGCTAAAAAGTTGAGATTATTTACTATTTGGCCCGGTGGCCCTGTAAATAGAAGCGAAACATCACGATTTATTGGGCTACTGGCTAAATAACAGAGATTTTGTACTGTTTGGCCAGCAACTAAGCTAATAGCACAGAAAATTTAGTTTTTACCTAGAGGGTGGCTAATTAGCATACATTATGTACTGTTTGGCCAGCAGAGGAGGAAATAGCTGAGAAACTTCCTTATTCACCAATGGCTAAATAGTAAACTTTAAGCACTATTTGCCCAATGAAAATACACTCCTTACCTAGTTGATGGGAAAAATAGCAGACATTTAATCCAATTTGTCTAGCAGCCATGCAAATAGCAAATAAAATCATATTTACCTTGCAGCTGAATGAATAGCAGAGATTTTGAACTAGTTGGATGAAAGCCTTGCAGATAGCATCAAATGTCACTATTTACCCAGCTGCTATCTGAATAGCAGACACTACTTACTATTTTAATGTTAGCCTTTCAAATGGCAAATAAACTTTATTAGTTAATTGGCCACTGATTACATAGCAGAAGTTATGTATTGCCTGGCTAGATGAGATGCAAGTAGCAAAGAAATTCATTATTCACCTGGTAACTGGCTAAATTGCAGACAGTAAGCACAGTGCGGCCATGCAAATACCGGGAAACTTTACTACTTACCCAGTTGCTGCCTACACAGCTGAAATTATTTATTAGTATGCCTAGCATAGCTTACAGTAGACCCTTGCCACTAGATACAACTGCAAACAAGCAGTGAACATTTGGCACCAATCTCCTTATGCAAGTTAGTGCTAAAACTGGTCTTCCAGACTTCCTCACGTTGGTTCTGGTTTGCCTAGCCCTGGTCTTCCTATTCCTGATCCTCAAAGTCCTTGATCTCTTCCTGGATTTGTGCCTACTGAACCTGACTATCTTATATGCCTAGGCCTCTTGGTCCTCCTGGTCATCCTATTCCTTTAAGTTGCCATCTCCTAGACTTTCCAGATTCTTCCTTATCCTCTTGACCCTCGTCCCCTTGACCTAGTTCTTCTGATTATCCTTACCCAGTTCATCTGATTCCTAGTACCCCAGCTCCTGGGCCTGCTGGCCACCTTGTCCTACCTGGCCTCTCGTTTCCTGGTCCTTTTTGGCCTGGCTCTCTTAGTCCTTGTCCTCTAGGTTTGAATCATCCTGGCCCTCCCGTCTCTGTGCCGTGGCCTTATGGTACTTCTGGCACTGCACTCAAGGGTACTGGCCCTCTTTGTCATGTTCTCTTTGTTTGTTTAGGTCCTTCTGTGGCTTGTCATTTTGGGCCTGGTCCTGTTTGTCATTCAGGCCCTGTCCCCTTGGTCTTCCTGCACTTGGCTGTCTTGGTCCTCCTAATCTTGCTTAGACTGGTCCTGCTACACCCAGGTCCTCGTCATTCGGCTCCACTTGGTACTCTTGTCCCTGGCCCTAGGTTCTGATGGTGGTTCTGGTGGTCCTCCTTCTGACTCTGGTCATCCTGGAATTCTTGGGACAGGTCCTGCTCATCTTTCTTTGCTTATTTATTCTTCTGGCCATAGTCCTCATGCTTCTGATATTCCTAGTCCTCCTGGTCTGGTCCTGATCCTGATACTCCAGCACCCCATCCTCCTACTATGTGTCCTTATGGGTGTACATCAATTGGCCATGGCCCTCCTAGATCTGCCCCTCCGGGCATAGCGATCCTCTTCCTCATTATCCTAGTCATTCTGTTCTCAGCCCTCTGGCCTAGTCCTCCTTGCTGTGGTCATTCTGATCCTTATCTTCCTTCTCCTGATCCTCCTTTTCCTCCTCACCCTGGTCCTCCTGAAACTAAACCTACTTGTCCTGGCCCTCTCGATTTTGGTCCTTCTTCTGCGGATCCTCCTGAGCCTGGTCATTTTGATCATGGTCCTCCTGGCCACCTGTGTCTATTCCTCCAGGTCTTCCTGACTCTGGTTGGCCTTGTTACATCTTATCCCTCTCTGCCTGGTCCATCAGCTTTACTTAGTACTCCAGCCCTGTTCCACTAGCTTCCGATCTTCATGGGCCCTCTTAGCCCTGTTTCTGGTCTCCCTGATCATGATCCATTTTGTCCACCTAGTCCTCCTCGGCCTGGTCCTCCAAATGCCCTTGGATCTGGTACCCCTGGTCTTCCAAATCTCTGTTTAGTTTATCCTGGTTTCAGGGTTTGGGACAAGACACCACACAGCAGATTTAGGAAACAAACAACACACAAGAAGAGATGGCGAATGGGGTAATAGAAACCACAGCCATGGCTTCCAGAGTAGTGCCTGAAACATGCTTGCCCAGCAGAGGACCAGTAGGTGACTTCCATGTCAAAGACTATACAGCCCTATAAAGGGCTAGTGGACGCAGAAGACCATGTCTGGCAATATCGTTTTTTCTACTCCCTCGCTTGACATTTCATTTCGTATCCATATTTCGGTTCCCACATGTTTGTTGTTTTTCCTCTTTGTCCGTTACCTCGGTCTTCCTTCTTCCGCTTCCTTGTACTGACCCTTGTATTTGTTTTTGATATTTGTACATGTTCACCTTGCTCCATTTATATACTGAGATTTGACTTATTTGACTAGGGACCTGTTTTGACCTGGCTTTGGATTTGCCCATTTGGTTTGGCGATTGCAATTGTGCTTTCTGTTAGAGTGGAGCACTACTCATCTTCAGTTCCCGGGCAAGTTTCTGGGTTCTCCTGGTGGTTTGTTACAGAGATGCTTCACCTCACACCAGTGAGTTATTTTGTGTCTCTGTGATGGTGTGCCATTCTGTATCTCAGAGATTCCACTCAAGGTATTCTACCAACCATTCTGCTGGAAATGAGTATCTGTGTCTCTAATCCCAAAAGCCTACCCTCTTATAAGAATGAGGTGTTCCCTGCTTTCTTGAAGTGTGATAAAGGAAGTAGGACAACTTAAAAGTGAAGGAGGGGGGTTAACTCTGCAGTTCTTCTGCCTGATTAGCAAAGGGTCATGACACCTGATCTTTTGGTTTTACTGGTCATTGTACTCCTGTTCCGCATCTTTTTAGTACTCCTCAATCGGGTCCTTATGCTTCTGACCCTTGTTCTCTTAGTCATCTTGCTCTTTGCGCTCATTGCAAGTTTGGCTATTCATGCTAGTCTTAGAACCATGGAGCTCTGGTCTTCTGGTACTGGCCCATCTGATTGTCATTCCCCGGAACCACCCCCCCCCCATCCTCTGGATCTTGGTTCTCCTGTTTCACAGGCTCCTGATCCTGTCCCCTTTTATCCTAAACACCATAATTCTGGTCCCTCTGTCAGCCTTGTCCAGCTCCATTGTTTATCTAGTTTGCCCAGATTGCCTATTTCCAATCCTTCTGCTCCGTGCCTCACTGCTCCATGTTGTCTTGGTCTTCTTAGTTCTGGCACTCATTCATCTAGTACTCTTGCATCTGATCTTCTAGTGATGATCTCACTCACCTTGGTTTTACTAGCCCTCATAGTCCCCCAGTACTGCTTCTCCATCATAGTCCTACTAGTCCTTCTGGTCTCCTGGTTTGACTGTTCCACCTGGTCTTGTCCCTCCAACCATGGTCATCACTGTCCTTGCCCTCCTAACAGTGATCCTTCTTTGCCTGTCTTTCTAACCCTTGTCCCCCTGATTCCCGGGTTTGTGGATACCCTGGTCCTTATAATCTTGATCATCCTGGTTTAGGGTCTTCCTGAGTCTGACCTTCATGTTGCATCTGATCCTGGTCCAGTTGGGCCTGGACTTCTTGATCCTTTCTATTCCTCCTTGTCCTACTGAGCTAGAGCCTCCTGGTTCTGCTAGCCCCGTTCCTTCCCAATTGTGATCTTCCAGGTCCTGCTTCTTTTCTTACTGGCCCGTGATACTCTTTGATTGGATCACTGTGATCCTGGTCCTACTTCCTTTTTTCCTCTTGGTACTGGTTCTCCTGGGTCTGTTCACCTGGCTACTCCTAGGCCTGGTCCTCCTCATCTCTCTAGTCATTGCTGTTTCTCTCAGACCCTCCTAGACCTACTCATCTTGCTGATTCAGGGACTTCTGTTCCTCCTACCCCATGTCCTTCGGTTCTTTCTGGCCCTGGTCCAGTGGGGCATGATTCCCCTGTACAACCTCCTCTTGATCCTTCTCCCCCTGTTCCCGGTAGCCCTAGTCCTGTTTCTCCTGGTCTTGTTTCTCGTTGTCTGATTGTTCTTGGTCCACTCTGGCCTTAGTCACCCTGGTCCTCGTGTAGTCAGTCTTCTTAGTCCTGGTTCTTCATGTCCTTCACCACTATGTCTTTAGTCGGGTACATCCTCAAAGCCTGTCACTCAGATTTATATTTTTTGGGGTTCCGTTTTTTTCCATACTGACACAACACTGTCATGGGTAGATGAGGGTCCAGTAGAGTCAGGATCCACCCACTTAAAACACTGTTTAGCACATTAAAAACATAACTGTAATTACCAAGATACATTGGGTGGGTGATTAACATGTCAGTGTCACTGAAGGGGCCACTCATGACATGGGTCAATAAGCATCTTTGCCTGCAACCCCCTCTGCTGGTTAAATATTGTGAAAAAGTCTATTTATTCAGCTGGCAGATGAGTGAACAGACATTTCCTTTGTTAATTACTCAGATGCTTTGCGCACCTGTCTCCTGCTTTTACTTTCCCTGTTTCACAGACACCCCATTATTGTGTCTCACTCAATTTACCTCCTGTAATTGTACCCAAGCACTATGCCCCTAGCACCACTTATCTTATGTAAGTGACACTCTCTCTGTGATGTAGATCTCTCTGAACTCCCTGTTCTCTGCTTCTTGCCAGCTACTGCTTTGATGCTAGGTGCAAAATGCTAAGCAAGCACTATTCTCCTTAACAAGAAGCTCGAACCTCACACATAACCTTCCATAATATGCCCAAACTGAGGCCTCACAAATCATCAAAAGGAGCATCATGGACATTAACTTAAATAATGTATTCTTATGAGTGAAGGAAGCATTTGTGTAACATCCATCAAAAACATACTCATTCTTTGCAAGCAGCCAAATATTCACAGACTGCAGCACAAAATATCTGTGTTGCATATCCTCAAGCTCCTGCAATAGAAGCTTGATTCTTACATGTTTTATTTTAATAATATATTAATGTAATTCTATATATTCAAAATTGAATGTGCTATTTTTTGTAAACAACTCAGCTAAATTCAGGAGCTTCCCTTTGTGCTTATTTTTGTACATTTTATATGCACTTACTTTCAAATTCTTCACACACTTTCCTACACCCAATTACAAGATAGACACCACATTGCCGTTTCATGGAGTCCCTTTTTATTTAATGTTTGGCTACATAAAGAGCTTCTTCCCAATATTTATCCAGACGTCAGTCAAATAGTAATTTATCTCCACAGTTTAAGCATGTAGCAGAATAAACTGTGAGGATTCAGATATTTTTAGTCGACTGCTAGCTATTTGACTGGGAGGTGGCTAATGTTAACCCCTTCCTTACACTATTGTTTGAGTTATGTTTCAAGGTGCGGAAAGAGTGTGGCTTCCATTAATATGTTCCAGGAAAGCATTGTTGTTACATATGTGCAGGTAACATTTTGGAAGGTTCATTATTGTTGATGTATCATATGGCAATACATCTTGCTAGGTGTATTTGTACAATAACTGTTTATAAGAGCTGTTCAATTAATGTACTCTCCTATGAAAGGAAAGGCACTATTCAAATGTTGTATTTTAAAGAGGTGGCTCTTGCATTACTGGAGGAGATTCATTTGTTGGTGGTCAATTCGTTCTGCCTTCATTCTTTCTGGTATCCACTACAATATCACTCTTCAGGTTGACATTCTTTTCAAACATAGCTACTCTCTAAATTACAAAATCGCCATTGAGACAAAGAGAGGGGTATTGCTGGCTTCAGGGGTGTGTATGGACTTTCTTCCACCCCTCCATTTTCAATATATATGGTATGATAGAAGACAGATTTTAAGCAAACTTTTTTCCTACTGCGGCAAACTTTAAAGTAGAGAATAATACTACCTTAAATCTGGAAGAAGACAAATCTAGTGTCCATGTTAACTATTGAAATAATCCTAATTCCCTTCTAGAGTAGATATTGGAAATAAATTCACTAGACACTTGGAGGATACAGCATGTGGCTGAGAAAGATTACACTTTATTTCTAATGAGCACAGAACACATGCACACATTGATTTCTTCTTAGTCAATAGAACATTAATGGCTCAGTGTTATCTGCTTCCATACTCACTAAGCGTTTATCTGACCAAGCCCCATTAATGATTGCATTGGATGTTACACCTCTGCCTCCCACTTGTCCAAGACCATGGTATATTAATGGGATGGCTTTTTGAGGTTTAGCCCTTAGGACCGCTGTTAAAGAGTCTCTGGTAAACTATTTTACCACGAATGATAATGAGGAGGTCGCTTGGAAAGTGATTTAGAAAACTTCTAAGGTAGTGGAGCAGAGTACATTAACTGCACACATATCAACCTTATGAAGTTTAACTTAAACAAAACAGAAGATCATTCTTAGTTGATAACACAATATTAGATAAGATCAAAGGAATTAACCATTTGCCAGGACATATTGCTGACCATTCAGCAGTCACCATGGTATTCCAATGTCCCTCCTGTAGGCAGAATCCTAGATGGACAGTCAACTGTGCCCTCCTCTCTGACGAAGATGCCATCCTGGCCCTGGTAAAAGCTAGTAGTGAATTTTTTGCTGATCATATAGGGTCCATCTCCTCCATCATAGTGTGGGACACATTAAAAGCTTATATTCGAGGGGTCTCATGAAACCTGGCGTATGGTAAGAGTGCAGCAGAGAGAGTGGAGTGTAAAGCCCTAGAACAGGAAATGAAGGGACTGGAGGCCACCTTTCAAGTGCATAGTTCATCTCAAGGCAAAGACCAAATACGGAAGAAATTAGAAGAAGCCCAGTTAAATTTCAAGCTCAAGTTAGTATAGGGAAAGGTGGCAGGCCAAAAGCATGAATCTCTTTGAGTATGGGGAGAGATCAGGAGCATTCCAAGCTTGGAGAGCAAGAACAGAGAGGTCAAGGAACAATATTAAGGAGTCAATAATCAACTCACAGGTAGAAACCTCTAGGAATGCAGGGGAGATGCAGGGGCTCTATGCACAGAGGAGATAACTCCAGAACTTGATTGTCTTATGGGGTGATTGCGGAATAGGGATCTTCTGAGGCTTTTGGAAACAGGAAAGGAGTCCCTTGAAGCACAAATCATGGAGGCTGATGTCTGGGAACAGTTGAGCCGGGCCAAGAATGGTAAGGCTGCGGACCCGATGTTATTCCCTTGGAGTTGTATAAAATACTAAAAAAGGTAATAGTACTATTTTGGGCAAAATTGTTTAATTCCATCTATCTTGGAAACAGCCAGATCCCGTAGTCATGGTTTGAAGCCACGTTTGTGCTTATTTTGAAACCTGCTAAAGATCCTAAGAGGGCAGATTCATATCGGCCAATTTCACTTTTAAATGCTGACACAAGTATTTTGGCAGGAAGACTTGCTAAGTTGGCTGCCCAAGTAATTCACCCTGATCAGAAAGGGTTTGTTCCTAAGCACCAGATACATGATCTCACCCAGCATTTAATTGGATGTATCGATTTGGCTACAACCCATAAGATCCCATTGGCTGTTGCCACAATAGATGCTGCCAAGGCCTTCAACAGGGCCTGTTAAGGGTATTTGTGGGAGGTCTTGGCAGTAATAAGGTTTAGCCCATGTTTCATCTTGACCCTTCAGAGAATATGCAAATTCATCTGCCCGTATCTTGTTCAATGGAGTTTTGATGGAGAGTTTTGGGATCACCTGGGGTAGGAGGCAGGGGAAGCCCACTTTCTCCTCTCTTGTTAGATATTTATAGTGAATCATTTGCTCAGCTACTTAGAGGAGACACTTGGATGGTTCCTTTCGCTTCGTGACAATTCAGGAACAAGATAGCGCTATATGCAGATGATCTTATTATTTATACATCAGATCCCTTTCAAACTATTCCTAGGGTGGAAAAACTAGCGGAAGAGTTTGGGGCACTAACTGGCTATTCTATGAATACATCCAAGTCAGAGATTATGTGTTGGAATATTACTAACTGGGATCGGGCGGTGGCCGAGTTTAAGTATCTGGGCATTTTAATAGAATATTAGTTGGAGATGGTTCCAGCGCATGATTTAAGGTGGGTGGCAAAGGAGATCGATTTGCTTCTCGTTAGCTGGAGGAACCTGCCACTGTCAATCTATGGTCAGTTGAATTTGACTAAAACGTCAATTTTACCTAAGCTAATCTATCCCTTTAATTCTATTCCTCTTACGTTTCCTAAAAAGGAGCTAGGAAAGTTACAGGGGAAAATTACTAGTTTCATCTAGGCTTCTAGGGGAGCCAGGCTTTCTTAGAAAAAATTGAGGAGGAGGCTGATGAAAGGGGGACTGGCATTACCGGATTTAAATCTTTACTGTATGGCTTTCCAATTTAAGAACTGTAGGACGCTGCTTGGGACACCGGATAACTCAACATGGGGTCCATTTTATCAAAAATAGTGACAGAACTGGGACCCACTGGCTTTATTCATAAATTTGGGGCCCCTAAGCTCTTCAAAAAGGTCTGCCTGTAGGTGTTGAAGACCGCACCCAGCCTCTGGTACAGGTTCAAGAAGATTTTGGGTATCCAGTATTATTCCGATTTCTCTCTGGTATGGGATTCTCCCGGTACTCCAGATGTCTGATGGATGGGTTGAGTCACCCTTTATGGGAGGCTGGGATTGCACGTTGGGGGGATCTCTTCACAGTGCAGGGGCTCTTACCTTGGGAGGCAATAAAGGCAAAGACTTGGGGTTCCCTCTCTAGAGTCAAATATATACAGCTTTTATACTGGTATGGGAGTGCTAATTTTGAGGTTAGTGAGGCCTGGGAGGTTGAAGCACTTTTTCAGGATATGCAGCCCATATGTAAGGAGATCTGCTTATGGTATTGGAAGCTCTTGGTGGCAGAGGATGAAGCCTGGGGGACCCCTATGGGGCTTGGAAGGGAATGCATTTCCCCAGGTATGGCAACGCTCTTCAAAACTGCTGTATTGTACAGTCAAGCCAGCAATCTAAAAAATAATCACTTCTTCTCTATTAATAGACTATACTGGACCCCTCAGAAGATAGCAAGATTTGTGCGAGCTCCGACACCAAGATGTAAAAGATGTGTTTTTCCTGAAGCTAATGATAAGCATATGTTTGCTACCTGCCCAGCTATCAGAGGGTTCTTGAATAATGTGAGCAACATTATTGCCAATATCTTTGATCTCAGAATTGTGTTAAGTCCTGTATTGGTGTTGATGGAACTGATATGGAGTAGCACAGTGCTGGGTAGGACGCAGAGGTCTCTACTTTTTTACTTTGTGCTTCTAGCGAGAAGTGAGATCTGTAAACGCTGGTTAGATTCTGCAACTCCTTGTCCGGAAGATTGACTTAGAGCCTTGCAGTGGACTTGTAGGATGGACTTGGGCTGTAGATAATATCTGGACTGATTTTTTTAGATGGAATGATGCCCCGGATTCGGAAATGTGAACAGTCCTATGATTACACCGTAGCACCACAATGATATGGGTATAAAAGCCCTCATTGGTATGCTGGGGCCACTGCTCGTGCATCAGGTGTGAGGGTGGTTCCATGTTTTTCACATGGGATTGCAGTAGCTTTTGGTGATATGAGGGCATAAAAAAAGATGATCATGAATGCCAATGAGGACAGTACAAACTGAATGCCTCTTGCAGGCATGATAGAGAACAGAGGAAGGTCGGAAGAGAATTGGAATATATATGAAAGATACAGTTAGAAAGGTCTATATATACATCAAAAGTATTAAAATGTATTGCAGTGGTCCAAAAAGACTGCTCATGCATGCCACGTGTGCCATCGCTGAAGTACAGAATCAATGCTTAATGAATGTGGAGTCAAAGCACAGCTCCAGCCGATGTGAAGCAGTTGAAGACAATGAAAGCATTGCAGGGAATCTACAAGTCGTTGGGCGAGAACCTGCTGGTCAGGCCACACATAAAGCTAGCGGGCTGCCGTGCAAGAGAAAGTCATACGTTATATGGACCATTGCTGTCAAAGGCAGATTATGTACAGATACAGAAAAGAAGTGCTAAAGACTGCAGTAGTCTAATACGAATAAAATACGTAAAGGGCTGGCTGTTGAAACAATAGACAAGAGAGCATAATGTCATTGCTCTGACTAGAGCTTCCATAGCTGGAGATCTATGACCTCAGAACCGGGCGAGGAGACCCAAGAAGAAGCACAATGGTTGTTCATATTTAGCTGTCCAATTCCTGGAGTGGCACAACACCAAAGCTGCCAGGTGGTGGCTCAGAACAACTCCTGAGATCTCCAGAAAGTGAAGGGCTCCGATGGAGACAAAGAAGAAAGTCACCATACCACGGACTGTCCAGGATGATCCGGACACCGATCCATTGCAGGGCCTCAGAGATGGTGCAGATGACACAGGGCCTAGTGGACAGCCGACAATCTCTGAGAGAGCTTTACCCTCAATGTCAGCCAATTCAATAAATAGTTACAATGCTTCTGCCTTCCTGAAACCACCAACACCTTTCAATACTGCAAAAAATGAAAATATTGGTGATACATGGATTGTGTGGATAGAGACATTTGAAGATTTCATTGATTCACTTGAAGAGACTGATAACAAAAAGATTATCAAATACCTCAAAAATCTTGCTGGTGATGGTGTGAAAGATATCATAAGGAAGATGGCATGAACTGATGAAGAAATGACATACCTAAGGGTAGTAGTGCGCTATAGAAGTTGTGATAACATAACATAACATAACATAACATACCATCAGATTAACCCCTTCCATGCTCATGACGAGCTCAGCTCGTCATGCTGCGCAGTGCTCGTGTGCGCATGACGAGCTGAGCTCGTCATGAACCCGCCCGCTTAATGAAACGCCCCGCACAGGGCAAAAATCGGCCGCGCACCGAAGGGGTTAAAGAAAATTTGAATCTTAAATTCAATCCAATGCCCAATGTAGATTTCAAAAGATACATTTTCAATCAGGAATGAGAGAAAGTTGGTGAAACCATCATTGAATTTATGGAGAGACTCAGCATACTCATAAAACACTGTAAGTTCAATTAATTTAATGACGAAGAAGCTATACGTCTTAGAGGTATTGACGGATGCTTGTCAGATTCAATCAGATGACGAATGCTGAAAGAAACTTTTAGTCTAGAGCGAGTGTTATCAACTGCCGGAGCTGAAGAGCGAGCTGATAGACAAGCTGCTGACATGGAAGCTTGATATGCCCAGAATGAATCAGTCATGAGTTTGAAGAGTAAGCCAAAGCCAAAGACTGAAGGACACAAGGTGATGTCTACATATAAAAAGACGTTTTTGTTTCCCCATGAAGGTAAATGTCCTGCAATTGGACAGATATGTTTAGGCTGTGGGAAGTAGAACCATTTTGTGGCAGTTTGCAAAGCTGCCAGAACATTCCAGTAGCAAAGTTTGACACTCACCCGCAAGGCCAAGTGGCAACATCAGCTAAGACAAAGCAACACTGAATGAGGTTGTTTGTAATTTAAACGATCGCCAAGCAATTATATCAGTATCAAGTGAAAGTTAAGATGATGGTTGTGCGATGTCGATGTGTACCTCAGAAAAGTGTGTGCATTTTGGACTGGCAAATATCAGTTAAGGAAAAGTCGAAAGGCATAAGCAACAAAGTCATTCAAACATTGTCAGAAAATTACACTAAAAGGAAATGGTTGTTCAATACCTTTCCTCATCGAAAGTGGTACTTCAATAAACGTTATGCCTGAGGAGAAATATAATGAATTGTCTCCATTACCAAATATTATGCCATAGAAAACCAAGGTATATACATGATCTGCATTGTCTCCCTTAAAAATTGTCAAGGTTCTTTTGTAGCGATGATGAAACACAAGAGAACGAAGGTGCAAGCACCCATCCATGTGCTTCAAGGTACAGCGTCAAGTGCCTGTCTACTCAGTTTCAGCACATCTGCTGATATGGGACTGATTTCCATAACCTACAACATGAATATTCTGCGCAAAATATTAAGTCAATTCCCTTCATTATTTCATGGTTCAGGAGAGCTTAAGACTATGAAAGTAAAGATGTATATTAATGAGGACGTCCATTCTGTTGCTCAAAGACATAGATGAATTGCTTTCCATTTACAAGACGCTGTTGAAAAAGAACTTGAATTGTTACTTAAGCATGATATCGTTGAGTGATCTACAGGTCCCATGCAATGGGTTTCTCCCCTAGTGGTAGTGCCCAAAAAGTGAAGGAGCTGTATGCATATGCGTTGACATGCATCAGGCAAACTAGCAATTAAAGAGTACGACATCCAAGTCCACACATCACTGACATGATAACGCAATTAAATGGCTCAAGAATCTTCTCTCACCTTGATTTGAAAAAAGGCTATCATCAGTTGGAACTCAAAGAAAATTGCAGGTACAATACAAACATTTTGTACACATGTTGGTCCATTTCAGTGCAAAAGACTAGGGGGTCGATTCCGATGTCAGCCGGAAGCGCACCTAACAGTATTCGTCTGGAAAAAATACCAGCCGAACGCGTGTTTTCCGACCGACTCGAACACTCTACCGAACGAACAAGTACGATGCGCATAACAGCCCAGATTCCGAGCGAGCCGTACTTACCCATTCCAGCTCCTGTTCCCCGCCCGAGCCGGATCCGTAAACGCCGAATCGAGTCGCACGGAACCAAATACACAGCACCTTCCGGCCAAACTAGTACGATGCATCTTCCGTATGCGCCGAACTCGTCGCTACGTCCGGCACGTTTGAGCATCCGGGCGAGCCGTACATAAGCTCCGTTTCGTGCCACAAGACGATCCACGGCTACGAGACGAACAAGCCTGCTACGAGTACGACTCGAAGACACGAGAAACCCGAACGAGACGATCCAAGCATGAATCCCATTGCGCAGGTCCTACCTATACTCTACATCTATTACCGGGACCGGCACGGACGCGTACGGCGCAGACGGTAAGTCAAACACCAACAATACAAACAAACCACACGTACACGAAATATGTCACACACACATAGGGATGCACAAATAACGTACACTAGCAACAGCAGAACCATAGGGGTGGGATGGCCAACACCAATGCCATACACACCCATAGGGGGATGGATGCCTGCCACTACTACCACACCTACCCAGGGGGCCCTGGATGCCTGCCACTACTACCACCCCTACCCAGATGCCTGTCACTACCACCACCCCTACTCAGGGGGGCTGGATGCCTGCCACTACCACCACCCCTATCCAGGGGGGGCTGGATGCATGCCACTACTACCACCCCTACCCAGGGGGCCTGGATGCCTGCCACTACTACCACCCCTACTCAGGGGGCCTGGATGCCTGTCACTACCACCACCTCTACTCAGGGGGGCTGGATGCCTGCCACTACCACCACCCCTATCCAGGGGGGGCTGGATGCATGCCACTACTACCACCCCTACCCAGGGGGGCCTGGATGCCTGCCACTACTACCACCCCTACCCAGGGGGGCCTGGATGCCTGTCACTACCACCACCCCTACTCAGGGGGGGCTGGATGCCTGCCACTACCACCACCCCTATCCAGGGGGGGCTGGATGCCTGTCACTACTACCATCCCCACCCTTAGGGGGATGGATGCCTGCCACTACTACCATA
>CAWUFW010024512.1:0-59267 GCA_963921515.1 Calotriton arnoldi | reverse complement strand
GATCTGCTTCACATGGGTACCCCCACTTTTTGCTGATGCTTCACTGTTTTTCGACATTAGTCTGGCTGGGGCCCTGCTAATCAGGACCCCAGCCTAGCTGCTTCCTCTCTAAAATGGTTTCCATGTGCCTTAGGCACATCACTGATTGGGATCTGGAGTGCCCTTATAAGTCCCTAGTATATGGTATACTATGTACCAAGGGCATAGGTACCTCAGAGGCCTGCCAGGGGCTGCAGCATGTATTATGCCACCCCTGGAAGGCCATCCAAACTGACACCACAGGTCTGCTACTGCAGCCTGGGTAGGGTGGTGCATGCACCCCTTACTGTGATATAGGTTACCTATATCACGAAATACATACACACATATAAACCTATAAGTCACTCCTAAGGCAGGCCTTATCAATCCTAAAGGCAGAGTGCATGGTTCCTATGTGAGAGGGTGCCCTGCATGAGCAGGGCCCCTCTGCAGCGTTCGGAGACCATCTCTGATGCTGTTTGTAGTGCAGCCTGACCATATACTCTTAAGCGCATTATATCCTCGCGGTAAAATGCTAACTTTGGAATGGCTGCACCTAAACATGTCGTGTTTGGTGTCAAACATCTTGGAATACTACCCCCCCGCCAATCCTGGCGGCGGGGGTAGCATTCCACCCTTCTAGAGGGAAAGACATGTTAACTCTGACGAGTCCGGTAACTTCTTTCCAGAGCCCTGGCATCACAAAATGGATGCTGCTGCCACAGACACGAGTCTGGCCTCCTGCTGCTGGACGAAACTCCGGCAGGGGAGGCCTGGACAATAGGTTTCCTGTCCCAGGGAGGTGTGACCACCTCCCCAGACAGGATAATGTGTATTGGGGCTGGGCGGGAGCACTTTTGGGTGCTTTGAAGTCCTGCACTGGGGGCACATTTGGTGTCCCTGTGCATACCCCAGTTCAAACCGGATCAGGGGCTTGCAGCCCCTGCTTTGGCGCGAACTGGACAAAGGGAAAGGGGTGTAGCCACCCCTCTGCCCTGACCCACCCATAGGTGGGGCCACAGAGTAGTCCAACCCCTATTTTTAGAATAAAGGTAGGAACCCAGTCCTTGGGACTTTAGATTATACCTGGACGAAACTCTGAAACTGAATCCTGGACCTTCGACGCTCTACGACAAGATTAGAGGACTGAAGAATCTCCCTTGGGGTCAAGGAGTGACTCCCTTGCTTGGCAGGCACCAAAGAAGCATCTGTCCGGTTTGCATTTCTGAAGCTCCCGTCGGACGCCGAAGTCATCGCATCACCAGAGGTAGATTCTCAAACTTCCCCGAGGCTACCCTGAGTCTCCAGCAAAGCTGAGGCCCGTGGCTATCGTGGGTGACTTGAGACCGTGACCCCTGGACACCAAGCACATTTGCAAGTGCATCCTCTTCTGGGTCTTCCAAGAAGTCGTGCTTTGGGCTCCGAGTAGCTCTAGCCTCCAGCACCACCTGCACCAAAGATCACTGGCCCCCACTCCACGAGTGTCCTGTAAGCCAGCTCCACGTGCGGCGTCACGAGGCTCCTTCGCAGTCGCTAGCCCGTTGGCTAGTAGCCCTTAACGAAGGCCAATCCTTTTCTTCCTTGGCATCCTGGTTGCTCCAGGCCTGCCCTCACTTACCCTCGCTGGGTGAGTTCCACAGACCTTGCTGGTCTGTACCATCGACGATCGACATCTTCACCAAGACTTGCCGTTGCCAAGGCTTGTTGGGTCCAATCCGGTTGCCGACACCTCAGCACTCGACAGACATCGTGTACCAGCCCGAATCCTGCTCCTAGTCGCCAACAACGCCTCCTGCACTTCGTGGCTGAAGAGTCAAGACGACCGTCAACGCACCTGAAGCACTCAACATCGGTGGGCATCTGTCCATCGCCTTCCTGGTCACTGGCTAGTGACCCAGACTCTGTCCCCTCTGCTTTCAGGTTCTTCAGAACTCCGATCCACTCTTGGATCCACCCGGACACTTTTCTCTTGGCCGCCAGCAGCACTTTGCAGCAGATCGCCATTCGAATCGACGACGAAACCCGACCCCGAAAGGCACCTATGCACCCGGCTTCCCTGGGTGAGGTAACACGAGTACTCCAGTGCTCCCGTGGGTAGAGACTCTTCAAAGTCCTAGATCTCAAAGGGTTTTGTCCTAGTCCTCTTTTAAGTGTCCCTTTCCTCTATTTTCCCGATCCCGACTTTCTCCATAGAAGTTAACGGCGTATCGCGGTTGTGTATTTACACTGCACGCGTCTCCCGTGGGTCCCCTGTGTCACTACCTTGGGTGGTTCCTTGTGGTCCAAGCACTTCTAGAGGCTCTAGGCCTAGTGTCTAGTTCAGTCATGGTTCGCATACCACTTTATTGGTATATGGTTTGGTACGCCCCTAGGGCCCAAACGTGTATTTGTGCTATTACTGTGAATTAATAACTTATAACTTATGTACTTCGAACTCTAGCCTCATAAAGAGACTAGAGGGGTGTGTTTAGTAATAAATACATATATTTTGAATATATACCTGGTGTGGTGCTCTTTCATTTGGTCACTCAAGAGATTATAGACTGGTAAAACAAGCTGCTTTACATTCCTTCAAGACTTAGCCTGAAGGCTGCTCTCCATAGCTACCACTATGTTAGCTTTCAATAAGGTTGTCTTTAACCTATCTCCAATAAGGGGTTGTTTGGACTGGTGCAAGGTGCCCACTATAATTAGTGGACAGCATATGCCAGGCCAACTTCTCACATTGGTGGCAGCGGTGGGATTCCAGCTTGCTATTGTTTTACCAGATAATCTCAATTGAATTGATCAACTGAAAACCACTAAAGGTACCTAAGGTACATATAATTTAAGCTTAGAATACAGTAAGTTCTACTGAACTTAGAGTTGTGTGTTAAGGGATAGCACAACCCTTTCTACAACTCAAGAGAGTTTAGTAGGCCACACTAGAGTAGGTAGTGCATACACCACACCACACTAGTAATGTCTTTAAGGGCAGGATCCAAAGAATCCTTGCAGGAAGCCATTGAGCTTCCACCCTCCAAGTATGATACACTCCCATTCTTGGAATTGAGAGCTTTATGTAACTTGAGAAAAATAAGGACAGGCCAAAGCCCTACCACCCAACACCTCAAGGAGTTGTTGGTGGCTTATGACCTTAGTAAGCCTGTAGGGACTGAAGGGGTAGGAGCTGAGGGTGGGGCAGACAAAGAGGACGAGGCCAGGGGTACCAGTACCCCCAGCCCCCCCTCTGAAACTGGCCAGGAGGGTGACAATGACCCTGACCTGGAAAACCCAATCCCTCCTGTGGATGATGATGAGGATGAGCAAGATGATGCCCTCTTTGTCCCCCAGGAAGGATTAAGAGTGTGCCCAGGAAGTCTAGATCTCTTTCTCAGGAGTCTAACCACTCTGGCACCTCTATAGGGAGCTCTGTCTCATCTCACAGGAGGGAATCCTCTCATGAGAGGAGAACCAGACTGGTCCAGTATGAGGAAACTCAGCTGGAGATCAGAAAAAAGCAATTGGCTTTAGATAGGGAATCCCTAGATCTCCTTAGAGAGAGAAGAAAGTTGGGACTAGAGTCCCATGGTGGCAGCCATGTCCCTAGAGACAGGGAAAGGTCCTATGACCATAGGAACCTGAGCAAGATTGTCCCTCCCTACCAGAGTGGGGATGATATCCACAAATGGATAACTGCTTTAGAGAGGGCCTGTAAAGTACAGAAGGTCCCTCAGGAGCAGTGGGCAGCAATCTTGTGGCTCTCCTTTGCTGACAAAGGTAGAGATAAGCTCCTCACTGTTAGAGAGGAGGATGCTGATAATTACAAGGTCTTGAAGAGTGCTCTTATTGATGGGTTTGGCCTAACCACTGAACAGTACAGGTTGAAGTTCAGAGACACCCAAAAAGCACAGACTCAAGACTGGGTAGACTATGTGGATTGTTCTGCCAAGGCTCTGGAAGGCTGGTTGATGGGCAGTAAGGTGTGTGACTTCTCAGGATTGTACAATATGATAATGAGGGAGCAGATTCTTAATAACTGTCAAAATCAGCTGTTGCATCAATACCTGGTAGACTCTGATCTGACCTCTCCCCAAGAATTGGGAAAGAAGGCAGACAAATGGGTCAGAACCAGGGTGAAGCAGAAGGTACAGAACCAAGGTGGGGAAACCAAGAAGCAAGATGCTAAGAACTCTGACAAGGGTGGGGAGAAGGGTAAAGATCAAAAGTCTTCATCAGGCCCCCAAAAATCTTCTTCTGGTGGGGATTCACAGTCTACCAAAGGGAAAGGCCAAAGAAAACCATGGTGCAAGGTCTGTAAGCAAAAGACCCACTGGACCAGTGATTGCACCAAGTCCAAAGACTCCAGTCCAGCACCCACCAATGCCCCTAAGGCACCTGTTCCCCCTAGTACAGTTGGTGGAAGTGCTCCAGCAAAGGGTTTAGTAGGGTTCACCCTGGGAACTGAGTTGGGCTCTGACTTAGTCAGAGAACTGACTCAGGCTGTGTTAGTCTGTGATGGAGGCATGGATGTGACCTCCACTGTGAGTCCCAGTAATCTGGGCAAGTACAGACAACAGCCTTTAATTAATGGACGTGAGGCTTTGGCATTTAGGGACACAGGGGCAAGTGTCACAATGGTGACACAAGACCTTGTGCTACCTGGGCAAGTTATGCTTGGTGAGATGTACCAAGTGACCAATGCTAGCAATGTCAGAACAGACCATACTCTGGCAGTTGTTAACTTCTCCTGGGGAGGGGTAACTGGCCTTAAGAAGGTTGTGGTAAGTGCAAACCTACCAGTCGAATGCTTGCTTGGCAATGACTTAGAGACTTCTGCTTGGGCAGAAGTGGAGCTCAGGACCCATGCAGAAATGCTGGGGATCCCTGCAGATGTGTTTGCTGTGACCAGGTCACAAGCCAAAATGTCTAGCACTGAACAGGCCTTGGATCCTGGAAGAAAGGACCAAGTGCCTTCCAAGAGGAGGAGTAGTAGGGTTAAGGCAGTGCCTTCCCCTTGGCTCAGGAGGAAGATCAGTCCCTTGAGGGGGATGATCTCAGCCCTGAAGAAGGAACTGTCCCAGAGGAACTTGAACCTGACCAGGTTGAGTTCTTGGGGACAGGGGGACCTTCTAGGGCAGATCTGAGCCAGGAGCAGCAGAGCTGCACCTCCCTTGAACCCCTCAGACAGCAAGCTGCTGCTGAGGCTGCTAGGAAAGCTAGTGGTCCCCATACAGTGTATTGGGATGATGGACTCCTGTACTCGGAGAGTAGAGACCCCAAGCCTGGTGCTACCAGGAGGTTGGTAATACCTTTGAAGTTCAGGGGCTTCCTATTGACCCTAGCCCATGATATTCCCTTAGCAGGTCACCTGGGCCAGAACAAGACTTGGGACAGAATTGTCCCTCACTTTCACTGGCCCACATGTCTGAAGACAGTAAGGAGTTTTGTCGCTCCTGTGTAACCTGCCAAGCCAGTGGCAAAGCAGGTGGCACTACAAAGGCCCCCTGATACCACTACCTGTGGTGGGGGTGCCCTTTGAAAGGGTAGGGATTGACATTGTTGGTCCCATGGATCCCCAAACAGCCTCTGGGCACAGGTTTATCCTGGTGGTAGTGGATCATGCCACCAGGTACCCAGAAGCTATTCCCCTCAGGACCACTACAGCACCTGTGGTGGCAAGGGCCCTCCTGGGAATCTTCTCAAGAGTGGGCTTTCCTAAGGAGGTAGTACCCAGACAGGGTTGCTAACTTCATGTCTGGGTACTTAAAAGCAATGTGGAAGGAGTGTGGAGTGACTTATAAGTTCACCACACCCTATCACCCACAATGCAATGGTTTAGTTGAGAGATTCAACAAAACCTTGAAGGGCATGATTAAAGGGCTCCCAGAAAAGCTTAGGCGAAGATGGGACATACTCTTGCCCTGCCTTTTATTCGCATATAGGGAGGTGCCTCAGAAGGGGGTTGGTTACAGCCCTTTTGAACTTCTGTTTGGCCACCCTGTGAGGGGTCCACTGTGCTTGGTGAAGGAAGGATGGGAGTTACCTCTCAAGCCCCCAAAGCAAGATATAGTGGACTATGTACTTGGTCTCCGCTCCAGGATGGCTGAGTACATGAAAAAGGCAACCAAAAACCTTGAGGCTAGCCAGGAACTTCAGAAGGCCTGGCATGACCAAAAGGCTGTTCTGACTGTTTACCAGCCAGGACAGAAGGTGTGGGTGTTGGAGCCAGTGGCCCCAGCAGCTCTCCAAGATAAATGGAGTGGACCCCACACTATTGTTGAGCAGAAGGGTGAGGTCACTTATTTAGTGGACCTAGGAACACCCAGGAGTCCCCACAGGGTTCTCCATGTCAACAGGTTAAAACCATATGTGGACAGGGCAGACATGGGCTTGCTCATGGCTACTGATGAAGGGCAGGAGGAAGAGAGTGACCCACTCCCTGACCTGCTCTCACAGAACCCTGACGATGGGTCAGTTGATGGTGTAGCCTTGGCAGGCAGCCTCACTACCCAGCAACAAACTGATTGCAGGCAAGTCCTCAATCAGTTTAGACATATGTTTTCACTGACACCCAGTCAGACCACCTGGTGCACTCATGAAGTGGACACTGGGGACAGTCTGCCTATTAAAAACAAGATTTATAGGCAACCTGACCATGTCAGGGACTGTATCAGGACTGAAGTCCAGAAAATGTTGGAATTGGGAGTTATTGAACCCTCAGATAGCCCTTGGGCTAGTCCAGTAGTCCTTGTACCGAAACCTCACACCAGTGGTGGAAAGAGAGAGATGAGGTTCTGTGTAGACTACAGGGGTCTCAATGCAGTCACTAGGACTGATGCCCATCCAATACCCAGGGCAGATGAGCTCATAGATACTTTGGCCTCTGCCAAATATCTCAGCACATTTGACCTAACAGCTGGCTACTGGCAGATCAGACTAGCTGATACTGCAAAGCCCAAAACAGCATTCTCAACCCCTAGTGGGCATTATCAATTTGTGGTAATGCCCTTTGGTCTGAAGAATGCACCTGCCACTTTCCAGAGGTTGGTGAATACAGTTCTCACAGGACTGGAAGCCTATAGTGCAGCTTATCTAGATGATATTGCTGTCTTTAGCTCCACCTGGGAGGATCACCTGGTCCACCTCAGGAATGTTTTACAGGCCCTGCAAAAGGCAGGCCTGACTATCAAGGCCACTAAGTGCCAGATAGGGCAGAGTCAGGTTGTGTACCTGGGCCACCTTGTGGGTGGAGGCCAGGTTCAACCTTTGCAGAGCAAGATCCAGACCATCATGGACTGGACTGCTCCCACTACCCAGACTCAGGTGAGAGCCTTCTTAGGCCTGACTGGGTACTATAGGAGATTTGTCAAGGGGTATGGATCAATAGTGACACCCTTGAATGACTTAACTTCTAAGAAAATGCCCAAAAAGGTTCAGTGGACAGTTAGCTGTCAAAAGGCATTTGATGACCTCAAGCAGGCCATGTGCACTGCTCCAATTCTGCAGAGTCCTGATTACTCCAAGAAGTTCATTGTTCAAACTGATGCATCTGAATTGGGGGTAGGGGCTGTACTGTCACAATTGAATGAAGAAGGTCAGGATCAGCCAGTAGCTTTTATTAGCAGAAGGCTGACCCCTAGAGAGAAACGTTGGTCAGCCATAGAGAGGGAGGCCTTTGCTGTGGTCTGGGCTCTGAAGAAGTTGAGGCCATACTTGTTTGGTACACACTTCCTGGTTCAGACAGACCATAAGCCCCTCTTATGGCTAAAACAAATGAAGGGTGAAAACCCCAAACTGCTTAGGTGGTCCATTTCCCTACAGGGGATGGACTTTACAGTGGAACATAGGCCTGGGAGTAACCATGCGAATGCAGATGGACTCTCTAGGTATTTCCACTTAGAACATGAAGACTTAACTGGGCAAGGTTAGTTTAATGTCCCTACGTTTGGGGGGGTTGTGTAGGAGAGTAGGATCTGCTTCACATGGGTACCCCCACTTTTTGCTGATGCTTCACTGTTTTTCGACATTAGTCTGGCTGGGGCCCTGCTAATCAGGACCCCAGCCTAGCTGCTTCCTCTCTAAAATGGTTTCCATGTGCCTTAGGCACATCACTGATTGGGATCTGGAGTGCCCTTATAAGTCCCTAGTATATGGTATACTATGTACCAAGGGCATAGGTACCTCAGAGGCTTGCCAGGGGCTGCAGCATGTATTATGCCACCCCTGGAAGGCCATCCAAACTGACACCACAGGTCTGCTACTGCAGCCTGGGTAGGGTGGTGCATGCACACCTTACTGTGATATAGCTTACCTATATCACGAAATACATACACACATATAAACCTATAAGTCACTCCTAAGGCAGGCCTTATCAATCCTAAAGGCAGAGTGCATGGTTCCTATGTGAGAGGGTGCCCCTGCATGAGCAGGGCCCCTCTGCAGCGTTCGGAGACCATCTCTGATGCTGTTTGTAGTGCAGCCTGACCATATACTCTTAAGCGCATTATATCCTCGCGGTAAAATGCTAACTTTGGAATGGCTGCACCTAAACATGTCATGTTTGGTGTCAAACATCTTGGAATACTACCCCCCCGCCAATCCTGGCGGCGGGGGTAGCATTCCACCCTTCTAGAGGGAAAGACATGTTAACTCTCACGAGTCCGGTATCTTCTTTCCAGAGCCCTGGCATCACAAAATGGATGCTGCTGCCACAGACACGAGTCTGGCCTCCTGCTGCTGGACGAAACTCCGGCAGGGGAGGCCTGGACAATAGGTTTCCTGTCCCAGGGAGGTGTGACCACCTCCCCAGACAGGATAATGTGTTTTGGGGCTGGGCGGGAGCACTTTCGGGTGCTTTGAAGTCCTGCACTGGGGGCACATTTGGTGTCCATGTGCATACCCCAGTTCAAACCGGATCAGGGGCTTGCAGCCCCTGCTTTGGCGCGAACTGGACAAAGGGAAAGGGGTGTAGCCACCCCTCTGCCCTGACCCACCCATAGGTGGGGCCACAGAGTAGTCCAACCCCTATTTTTAGAATAAAGGTAGGAACCCAGTCCTTGGGACTTTAGATTATACCTGGACGAAACTCTGAAACTGAATCCTGGACCTTCGACGCTCTACGACAAGATTAGAGGACTGAAGAATCTCCCTTGGGGTCAAGGAGTGACTCCCCTGCTTGGCAGGCACCAAAGAAGCATCTGTCCGGTTCGCATTTCTGAAGCTCCCGTCGGATGCCGAAGTCATCGCATCACCAGAGGTGGATTCTCAGACTTCCCCAAGGCTACCCTGAGTCCCCAGCAAAGCTGAGGCCCGTGGCTTTCGTGGGTGACTTGAGACCGTGACCCCTGGACACCGAGCACATTTGCAAGTGCATCCTCTTCTGGGTCTCCCAAGAAGTCGTGCTTTGGGCTCCGAGTAGCCCTAGCCTCCAGCACCACCTGCACCGAAGATCACTGGCCCCCACTCCACGAGTGTCCTGTAAGCCAGCTCCACGTGCGGCGTCACGAGGCTCCTTCGCGGTCGCTAGCCCGTTGGCTAGTAGCCCTTAACGAAGGCCAATCCTTTTCTTACTTGGCATCCTGGTTGCTCCAGGCCTGCCCTCACTTACCCTCGCTGGGTGAGTTCCACAGACCTTGCTGGTCTGCACCATCGACGATCTACATCTTCACCGAGACTTGCCGTTGCCAAGGCTTGTTGGGTCCAATCCGGTCGCCGACACCTCAGCACTCGACAAACATCGTGTACCAGCCCGAATCCTGCTCCTGGTCGCCGACAACGCCTCCTGGACCTCGTGGCTGAAGAGTCAAGATGACCGTCAACGCACCTGAAGCACTCGACATCGGTGGGCATCTGTCCATCGCCTTCCTGGTCACTGGCTAGTGACCCAGACTCTGTCCCCTCTGCTTTCAGGTTCTTCAGAACTCCGATCCACTCTTGGATCCACCCGGACACTTTTCTCTTGGCCGCCAGCAGCACTTTGCAGCAGATCGCCATTCGAATCGACGACGAAACCCGACCCCGAAAGGCACCTATGCACCCGGCTTCCCTGGGTGAGGTAACACGAGTACTCCGGTGCTCCCGTGGGTAGAGACTCTTCAAAGTCCTAGATCTCAAAGGGTTTTGTCCTAGTCCTCTTTTAAGTGTCCCTTTCCTCTATTTTCCCGATCCTGACTTTCTCCAGAGAAGTTAACGGCGTATCGCGGTTGTGTATTTACACTGCACGCGTCTCCCGTGGGTCCCCTGTGTCACTACCTTGGGTGGTTCCTTGTGGTCCAAGCACTTCTAGAGGCTCTAGGCCTAGTGTCTAGTTCAGTCGTGGTTCGCATACCACTTTATTGGTATATGGTTTGAGTACGCCCCTAGGGCCCAAACGTGTATTTGTGCTATTACTGTGAATTAATAACTTATAACTTATGTACTTCGAACTCTAGCCTCATAAAGAGACTAGAGGGGTGTGTTTAGTAATAAATACATATATTTTGAATATATACCTGGTGTGGTGCTCTTTCATTTGGTCACTCAAGAGATTATAGACTGGTAAAACAAGCTGCTTTACATTCCTTCAAGACTTAGCCTGAAGGCTGCTCTCCATAGCTACCACTAGGATAGCTTTCAATAAGGTTGTCTTTAACCTATCTCCAATAAGGGGTTGTTTGGACTGGTGCAAGGTGCCCACTATAATTAGTGGACAGCATATGCCAGGCCAACTTCTCACAATGAGTGATGTAATATGTGACGTCATCAGCAGTGCATTGCGGGGGCGCGAGTTATAGTTAGCTGAACTCTCTATAACGGGGGAATTTCACGGGTTTTGTACGAGTGCAATGTCCAACTAACTATAACTGTCCCTAAAACCTATGGTTTTTTCAGTGAATTTGTAAGGTTTTTAAAATGCTAATTTCTAACTATAACGTGACTAAAACCTATGGTTTTTTCAGTGAATTTCAAAGGTTTTTAAATGCTAATTCCTAACTATAACATGTCTGAAACCTATGGTTTTTTTCAGTGAATTTCAAAGGTTTTGTAAATGACAATTTTTAAATGTATTAATTGTTATATTTATTTTTTGATACTGATTTACTACTTTTTTTAAACTATTTATTTTTAGATATTTTATTTTTTAAATTACATTATAATTACATTATACATTACATTACAAAATATACTTTCTCAGAATGAATTACTTTAGTTTAAATACTTTGCAAATAGGCAATAGACTTTTAAGTACAGTAGTTACAGTTGTTGCAATGGGCAACACAATTTCAAACACAATGCAACATTGAGATCAATGTGAATTTCTAGTTAAATGCAATTAGTTACTTTATGGATTACTTTTCTAACCACAGGACTGGATCCTAGATTTAGTCCTGGGACATCTCCTGTAAACAGTTGAGTAAAAGCGTTTTGGTTACAGTAGTGATTTTTAAGGAATATTATTGTATTTTAAAAGTTGACACTAAGAAACTTTTTCACATAGAATCACCAATGTTATCCTATGGGAGGAAATTCACTTAGCAGGTAAGTAGTGTTATCGTTACTTTTTCTTACTCAGTGGTGGATCCTGAATCCAGCACTGGTGCATCTCCTGTAAACAGTTGAAAGAATGCGTTTAAGTCATACAGGCGATTTTTTAGGAATATTTGTAGTTTGTGAAAATCGACACTGAGAAACTTTTCTGCTGAAAACCAGACAATGGATTCCTATGGAAGGAAATACAAATTATTGGTAAGTACAGTTAGAATTACTTTTCAGGGTCTGTGCTGGGCTAAAAGATGCAGCACTGGGTTCTCTCCTGATAACAGGTGAGTAAATCGGAATTCGTAGTTCGGCTGATTTTAGAGGAATATTATAAAGTTCCAAAACTCCACACTTAGAAGAATTTCCAAGTGAAACCAGTCAATGTTAGCCTATGGAAGGAAATTCAAGTAACTGGTAAGTACGGTTAGAATTACTTTTCAGGATCAGTACTGGGCTCAAAGATGCAGCACTGAGGTCTCTCCTGATAACAGGTGAGTAAATCGGAATTCGTAGTTCAGCTGATTTTAGATGAATATTTTAAAGTTCCAAAACTCCACACTTAGAAACTTTTTCAGCAAAAAGCAGGCAATGATATCCTATGGAAGGAAATTCAAGTTACTGGTAAGTACGGTTAAAATTACTTTTCAGGATCAGTACTGGGCTCAAAGATGCAGCACTGAGGTCTCCTGATAACAGGTGAGTAAATCGGAATTCGTAGTTCGGCTGATTTTAGAGGAATATTTGCACAATGGTGAAGGAAGGGGGTGGGGCCTGAGGTGACATGTCTGCAAACACGCCCTGTGGTGCGTTTTAAGTTGGAGAATTAATTCCTCCTCAATCACGAGGGTCCCTAGGGGCCTGTTTGCAACATGTCACGTGAAGCCCCGCCCCCGCCCTTCACCACTGTGCAAACGCGCCCCGTGGCGCGTTTTAAGTTGGGGGATTAAGTCCCCTTGAATCCTGAGGGTCCCTGGGGACCAATTAGCCCACCAAGTACCTCCAGTAAGCGCCACAGAGCTGCGTTGCAGAGAGGTGTAAAAGGGCGTGGCCTGGACCACCTCTCTGCAACCCAGCCCTGTGGCGCTTACTGGAGGTACCTGGTGGGCTAGTTGGCCCCAGGGACCCCAGTATTGAATGGGAATTATTTCCCCAATTTAAAACGCACCACAGCGCGCGTTTGCAGAGTGGTTAAGGGAGGAGGCGGGGCCTGACGCTCGATCGCGTCTTTTTCTTTCTTTTGTTTTTTGAAGGGGGCTGTGTGGCCCCTTCTTTTTACTTTGGGGCCCTGGGGACCCCATCCCCCAGGGCCTGATGCCTTTTTCCTTTTTAAAAAAAAATAAACACTGTAGGGGAAGGGGGCCTCGTGGCCCCCCTCCCGTGGCCTATTCCGGCACCGGGGACCCCATCCCCCGGGGCATGGCCACTTTTTAAAAAATAATTTTGCAGGAGGGGGGCTGCGTTGCCCCCCTCCTATGGCCTCTATTGGCCCCGGGGACCCCATCCCCCAGGGCCAGCCTTTTTTTTTAATTTTTTTTTTTTTATTATTTTTGCGGAGGGGGGCCGCGTGGCCCCCCTCCCGGACCACTACTTGCCCTGGGGACCCCATCCCCCGGGGCTGGCCCTATCCTTTGGGGTCTGTGGGGGGACCCCAACTCCCCCACGGACCCTGCCGGCTCCCCGCGTCCTGCGGGAGCCGGTGTTGCTTTTCCACATGGGGAGCTGCTAACATGCAGCTCCCCGTGTGGAAAAGCAATGTGCTGGATATTGGAAGAGAGGCAGGTTTCCTGCTCTCTCTTCCAATATCCAAAGCAGTTTGCTATGACAGGACGGGAGCCGCGAGGCTCCCGTCCTGTCATATCAAACTACAGTGTCCCGGGGTGTAGGCACCCGGGACACTGCAGGAGCTGGCCCTGGGGGTGGTGGTCCCCAGGGCCATCAAGGGCTCCAGGAGGGGCCGCGCTGCACCCCTCCCAACTTATTCAAAGCCCCGGGGAGGTGGTGGTCCCAGGGCTCTGGGGTCCGTAACGGACCCCCATATTTAAATCTTTAGTGCCCCGGGGAGGTGGCGGTCCCTGGGGCATGTGGGGGGGCTGTAGCCCCCCCCACACAGGCAATTTTAATTTAAAAAAAGAAGCCCCGGGGGGTGGCGGTCCCCGGGGCTGCGGGAGGGCCGAGAGCCCTCCCGCACCATTTGTTTTTAAAGCCCCGGGGGGTGGCGGTCCCTGGGGCTTGGGGGGGCCTCAGAGGCCCCCCCACATATTATAAATAAACCCCGCATGCCCCTGGGACTTGGCCCACCCGGGGGCCAATTAACAACGAAGCGCAGGAGACCACGCTTCATTTTTTTTTTTTATCGGCAGGATCCGCGCACCCAGCGCATTTTTGCCGATTTAAAAAAAATAATAATATTAATTTTTTGGGCCCTGGGGGTCCTTGTAGGACCCCCTGAGCAGACCTAGGGGGTCAGGGTGTTTCTACCCTGCCCCCTTTTTGCGCTTTGCGCACTTGTTTTTCTCTTTTATTGTTCCTCGGTTGAGGAACAAGATGGCTGCCAACACTTCCCGGTTTGGAGTGTTGACAGCCAATTAGCATGCAGCTCGTGATCGGGAGGGTGCGCGGACCCTACGTGGCCATAGATATATATGTGATTTTCCATTTGATTTTCTCAGGAACTACTGAACGGATTTACACCATTTAACAAAAAGGGTTCTTTCTGAACCAAGAACTACCTCTTTGCCAAATTTGTGTAATTCCGTTCAGCAGTTCGGGCTGTAGCCGTGGCTAAAGTTTCCCATGGGAAAATGAAAGGGGAAAACACGTTTTGGGACCCCCCTTTTATCTCAGCCCCCGCTTGACGAATCAAACCGAGACTTTCAGGATAGGAGCCGACCGGAGCGGGCCATAAAGTTTGAAAATTTCGCGAAGATTCGTCAACCGACGCAAGAGTTATTTCAAATAGAATGTTGCGGATTTCCTATGGAAAATAGGTCCTAACTATAACTATCTACTGGCGACGGCCAGTAGATAATATATATATCCATTCAGACACTTATACACCCACTCATTCTTCAATACGCCTTTCCCTATATATATTAAACATATTTAAACTTTACAGAAACACACAGTCACTGGATGATGTCATCAGTGATGTCATCAGTGATGTCATTTGAGATGTCATCAGTAATGTCATCAGTGATGTCACTGACCATGTCATGAGTGATGTAATATGTGACGTCATCAGCAGTGCATTTCGGGGGCGCGAGTTATAGTTAGCTGAACTAACTATAACGGGGAATTTCTATGGTTTTGTACGAGTGAAATGTCCAACTAACTATAACTGTCCCTAAAACCTATGGTTTTTCAGTGAATTTCAAAGGTTTTTTAAATGCTAATTTCTAACTATAACGTGTCTGAAACCTATGGTTTTTTCAGTGAATTTCAAAGGTTTTTTAAATGCTAATTTCTAACTATAACGTGCCTGAAACCTATGATTTTTAAGTGAATTTCAAAGGTTTTTTTAATGCTAGTTTCTAACTATGCCTACAAAGGTAGGACATGTGAAGAAAGAAGAAAAAACGCACAGAAAGAAGCAAAAGATGTGCAGAAAGAACGAACAGAGGAGCAGAAAGAGGCCTTGTTGCAAAATCATCCTGTGCCCACAACTTTTTCAGACGGGTACTGGTGGTAACTGACTCTGACTAACCAGAGCCAGTGCTATGCTAAAAGACACTTAGAATACAGTGAAAACACCTACATACACTAGGGAACACTATGCGTTGGGGTACCCCTGTGATTAGCAGGACCTCCTCTGCAAGTCCCTAGTACATAATAGGGCAGGGGGATTAAAACTACCTCTTAAACGCGCTACAGGGCGCGTTTGCACAGTGGCGAAGGGAGGGGGCCTGAGGTGACATGTGTGCAAACGCACCCCGTGGCGCGTTTAAGTTGCGGGATTAAGTCCCTTGAATTCTGAGGGTCCCTGGGGCCCAACTAGCCCCCAGGTACCTACAGTTAGGACCACAGAGCTGAGTTGCAGAGAGGCGTTCCGAGGCCACGCACCTTTATTCACCTCTCTGCAACGCAACTCTGTTGTGCTTACTGAAGGTACCTGGTGGGCTAGTTGGCCCCCAGGGTCCCTCAGGATTCAAAGGGAATTAATTCCCCAACTTAAAACGCACCACAGGGCGTGTTTGCGCACATGTCACCTGAGGCCCCGCCCCTCCCTTCACCACTGTGCAAACGCGCCCCGTGGTGCGTTTTAGGTTGGGGGATTAGGTCACCTTGAATCCTGAGGGTCCCTGGGGCCCAACTAGCCCACTAGGTACTTCCAGTAAGCACCACAGGCCTGCGTTGCAACGCCTGTAACAAATTGTGCAGTTGTGTTTAGGTAGTGAAGAGGGTCGTGCTGGGGGTAGTGTTTTAGGGTTTAGGGTAGTGCAGTGGTGTTTGTGAAGTGTAGGGGGTCATGCTGGGGGTAGATTTAGGGTTTAGGGTAGTGCAGTGGTGTTTGGGTAGTGTAGGGAGTCGTGCTGGGGGAGTGTTTTAGGGTTTAGGGTAGTGCAGTGGTGTTTGGGTAGTGTAGGGGTCGTGCTGGGGGTAGTGATTTAGGGTAGTGCAGTGGTGTTTGGGTAGTGTAGGGGTACTGCTGGGGATAGTGTTTTAGGGTTTAGGTTAGTGCAGTGGTGTTTGGGTAGTGTAGGGGTACTGCTGGGGGTAGTGTTTTAGGGTTTAGGGTAGTGCAGTGGTGTTTGTGTAGTGTAGGGGTAGTGTTTTAGGGTTTAGGGTAGTGCAGTGGTGTTTGTGTAGTGTAGGAGGTCGTGTTTTAGGGTTTAGGGTAGTGCAGTGGTCTTTGGGTAGTGTAGGGAGTCGTGCGGGGGTAGTGTTTTAGGGTTTAGGGTAGTGTAGGGGGTCATGCGGGGGTAGTGTTTTAGGGATTAGGGTAGTGCATTGGTGTTTGGGTAGTGTAGGGGGTCATGCGGGGGTAGTGTTTTAGGGTTTAGGGCAGTGCAGTGGTGTTTGGGTAGTGTAGGGGGTCGTGCTGGGGGAGTGTTTTAGGGTTTAGGGCAGTGCAGTGGTGTTCGGGTAGTGTAGGGGGTCGTGCTGGGGGAGTGTTTTAGGGTTTAGGGCAGTGCAGTGGTGTTCGGGTAGTGTAGGGGGTCGTGCTGGGGGAGTGTTTTAGGGTTTAGGGCAGAGCAGTGGTGTTCGGGCAGTGTAGGGGGTCTTGCTGGGGGTGGTGTTTCAGGGTTTAGGGCAGTGGTGTTCGGGCAGTGTAGGGGGTCTTCCTGGGGGTGGTGTTTCAGGGTTTAGGGCAGTGCAGTGGTGTTCGGGCAGTGTAGGGGTCTTGCTGGGGGGAGTGTTTTAGGGTTTAGGGCAGTGCAGTGGTGTTCGGGCAGTGTAGGGGGTCTTGCTGGGGGTAGTGTTTTAGGGTTTAGGGCAGTGCAGTGGTGTTCGTGCAGTGTAGGGGTCGTGCAGGGGTGGTGTTTCAGGGTTTAGGGCAGTGCAGTGGTGTTCGGGCAGTGTAGGGGTCGTGCTGGGGGTGGTGTTTCAGGGTTTAGGGCAGTGCAGTGGTGTTCGGGCAGTGTAGGGGGTCGTGCTGTGGGTGGTGTTTCAGGGTTTAGGGCAGTGGTGTTCGGGCAGTGTAGGGGTCTTGCTGGGGGTGATGTTTCAGGGTTTAGGGCAGTGCAGTGGTGTTCGGGCAGTGTAGGAGGTCTTGCTGGGGGTAGTGTTTCAGGGTTTAGAGCAGTGCAGTGGTGTTCGGGCAGTGTAGGGGTCATGCTGGGGGTGGTGTTTCAGGGTTTAGGGCAGTGCAGTGGTGTTCGGGCAGTGTAGGGGGTCGTGAAGGGGTGGTGTTTCAGGGTTTAGGGCAGTGCAGTGGTATTCGGGCAGTGTAGGGGGTCGTGCAGGGGCTGGTGTTTCAGGGTTTAGGGCAGTGCAGTGGTGTTCGGGCAGTGTAGGGGGTCGTGCTGGGGGTAGTGTTTTAGGGTTTAGGGTAGTGCAGTGGTGCTTGTGTGGTGTAGGGGGTCGTGCTGGGGGTAGTGTTTTAGGGTTTAGGGTAGTGCAGTGGTGTTTGTGTAGTGTAGGGGTCATGTTTTAGGGTAGTGCAGTGGTGTTTGGGTAGTGTAGGGGTCATGCTGGGGGTAGTGTTTTAGGATTTAGGTTAGTGCAGTGGTGTTTGGGTAGTGTAGGGGTCGTGCTGGGGGTAGTGTTTTAGGGTTTAAGGTAGTGCAGTGGTGTTTGTTTAGTGTAGGGGGTCATGCTGGGGGCAGTGTTTTAGGGTTTAGGGTAGTGCAGTGGTGCTTGTGTAGTGTAGGGGGTCGTGCTGGGGGTAGTGTTTTAGGGTTTAGGGTAGTGCAGTGGTGTTTGTGTAGTGTAGGGGTCATGTTTTAGGGTAGTGCAGTGGTGTTTGGGTAGTGTAGGGGGTCGTGCTGGGGGTAGTGTTTTAGGATTTAGGTTAGTGCAGTGGTGTTGGGGTAGTGTTTTAGGGTTTAGGGTAGTGCAGTGGTGTTTGTGTAGTGTAGGGGGTCATGCTGGGGGTAGTGTTTTAGGGTTTAGGATAGTGCAGTGGTGCTTGTGTAGTGTAGGGGGTCGTGCTGGGGTAGTGTTTTAGGGTTTAGGGTAGTGCAGTGGTGTTTTTGTAGTGTAGGGGGTCATGTTTTAAGATGCAACGCTCCAATACCTGACCAGTCTGCACTACATAAAACTGCAAAAAAAATAAAAATAAAAAGTGTTTTGCACATTTTTGTCATTGGGCAATATGTGGGCTACATCTGGGTAATATTTGTGCTACATTTGGGCTCTTTTTTCACTGGTGGCCATCTTGGAAGACTTCTTTGTTATGAAGTTTCCTAATTTCCTCATTTACTGCAGTCTCCTCAGTAGGAAATGCTTTCAGTTTTTTACTTTGATTCCATCAAGAAGGCATTCAGATGTGTCACACATTTGCCATAAATTCAGAATGTTATTACTCTAGTTGTTCATTAGATCACTGTAGTAAAGCTACTGCTCACCAAGGAGTTAACTGGAAGTCTACTGCTGGTATTGAAAGTGATTGTTTCAGTCTGCATGTTAGAATTTTCTAATGAAATAGAAGAGGATTTGAGATCTCACTTAAAACATGCACTAAATTTTCTTTTTGCAGCACTAACCATAATTTCTATGGCAAAATGAACCCCTCATTTTGTTCCTTTTTAAATTAAATGTTTTAAGTGTTACCAGTTTATTCCAATCAAGATGGCTTCAGGTGTGCCATACTTTTGTCATAAGTAAGGCTGTTAGCACTCTAGTTGTTCTTTAGAACACTCTGGGAAGCTGCAGTAGAACACAAAGGCATCAACTGACAGGCTGCTCCTGTTGAAATATAACAGGAAGATATTTGAGATCTCACTTAAAACATGTCCTAATTTTTCTTTCTACAGCACTAACCATAATTTCTATGGCAAAATGAACCCCCTCATTTTGTTCCTTTTTAAATTAAATGTTTTAAGTGTTACCAGTTTATTCCAATCAAGATGGCTTCAGGTGTGCCATACTTTTGTCATAAGTAAGACTGTTAGCGCTCTAGTTGTTCTTTAGAACACTCTGGGAAGCTGCAGTAGAACACAAAGGCATCAACTGACAGGCTGCTCCTGTTGAAATATAACAGGAAGATATTTGAGCTCACACTTGAAACATGTCCTAATTTTTCTTTCCAGAGCACTAACCATAATTTCTATGACAAGATGAACCCCATCATTTTGTTCCTTTTTAAATTAAATGTTTTAAGTGTTACCAGTTTATTCCAATCAAGATGGCTTCAGGTGTGCCATACTTTTGTCATAAGTAAGGCTGTTAGCACTCTAGTTGTTCTTTAGAACACTCTGGGAAGCTGCAGTAGAACACAAAGGAATCAACTGACAGTCTCTGCCCTTGTTGGATGTACATGTTTTACTGAGAATGTCAGACTTCATTCTCACATGACTGAGAAAGATAATGTGAATTTACAGAAAATATGCTCTCATTTTAGCTTCTGGGGCACCTTCCAAAACTGTATGGGACAAGCATGTGAAAATAGTTTTCTCAAACATGATTCATGATATCCCAGCAGAAGGTTTTTCACAGGGTAAAATCACCTTAGAACACACCACAATTCCTGAAATTAGTATGGTACCATCAACAAATGAATTCTAATGTAACTAAAGTCTGTTATCACCCTTTATAGTTCTCCTTTTGGTAACCCTCAAAATCTTCGATTCACTACAATGCATTTCAATGGGGTACTATCATTTATATTGGTCCCAAGATGGCTGCCAGCAATTCCAGGATGAAGTGCTGACAGCCAATCAGATCTCACGATGACATGTGTGGTTAGGCTCCGCCCAGATATATATGTGTTTTTACTTTTGATTTTCTCAGCAACTACTGAACGGATTTACACCATTTAACAAAAGGGTTCTTTTTGAACCAAGAACTACCTCTTTGCCAAATTTGGTGTAATTCCGTTCAGCAGTTCGGGCTGTAGCCTTGCATAACGTTTCCTATGGGAAATTGATTTTTTGACTCTTATTTTTTAATTTCTCCGCAACTACTGAACGGATTTACACCATTTAACAAAAGGGTTCTTTCTGAACCAAGAACTACCTCTTTGCCAAATTTGGTGTAATTCCGTTCAGCAGTTCATGCTGTAGCCGTGTCTAAAGTTTCCTATGGGAAAATGAATGGGGAAAACACGTTTTGGGACCCCCTTTTTCTCGGCCCCCGCTTGACGAATCACCCTGAGACTTTCAGGGTAGGAGCGGACCGGAGCGGGCCATAAAGTTTGAAAATTTCGCGAAGATTCGTCAACCGACGCAAGAGTTATTTCAAATAGAATGTCGCTGATTTCCTATGGAAAATAGGTCCTAACTATAACTATCTACTGGCGACCGCCAGTAGATAATATATATATATATATATATATATATATATTATTCACCAATTTCTTCTTCACAAGGAAGAGACCACACACCAGAGATTTGCGAGGATTATTTCATTTATTGCAAACGTGCAATTATCATCACCGAACCACCACCAACGCGTTTCAACCCCCACGGGTCTTGCTCACGGCATGTGAGTCCTATGTTTGTGTTTCCTTTATTTATAATTCTCCCATTTCTGCCAACTAGGAGGCATTCTGGGATATGTAGTCTCCAAATCTTTCACTGGATTTTCACGTTTGATGTTTTCACTTTATTGTTCCCTGCGAGACTGCAAATGTTATGAGCATCACGTTCAGTATTAATTGGACATTGTTATATATTAGGTCCTTGTTCTGCATTCTTGTTTTTATTTTCATGATCTTCTTTTGTTTTGATATAATGCTTTATTTGGAGTGACAATGTTTATTGCATTCTTATTTGACAATAGTTGTTCATTGGACAATCCATCATTGCCTCGTATTCATTCAAATGATTCTCAGTCTTTTATTTGATTCTTGTCAGAACGCCGCTTTGTTTCTTTAGTCACAATAGATCTTTAAGAATTACGACCAAAGGACCATCATAATGGCTAAGTGCCCCCATTGTTATATGGGTTGATGTCAGTAGAGGTTTTTAGAGGATTGTCTTTTTATGATACTGAACGTTTGTCTAGTACAACTTTTACAGGTGAACATATAGGTATTGGTATACAAAACCAAAATAAAACCTGTACGGGAGAAAGCGAGCAAAAAAAAAGTGCACATCACACATGAACAATAACCATTTGAATGTGAGCAGCAAACGGTTGTTTTTTTACTAGTAACTGGAAGTTTTTTCACGTGACTGATATTATGGAAGAAAGAGCAGCAAAACGTCATCAAAAAGCAGAAAGAATGTTCCAAAAGGGGACACCTGCAACTATAAAGAATGGGGAATCAAGTACAGCATTAACAGGCACAAAGAACTTGAAACAATTATTCATGCAGTTAGAAAAATGCCTGAAAAAGGAAATAACTAAAAGCTGGGAAGTCATCACATTGGAGAAATATATAGAGTGTGATCGCATTCCCAGAGGCCTAAGAATTTTTACCCTACCGAATCATCCAGACACTAAGCCAGAAATGTTGGAGGAGTGGGGTAGGAATTCAATGCAGTGCTCTAAGAATATGGTATTGATCATTATAAAATATGCCAAGAAGGATATAGAGGAGTTACACATAACGATTGGTGAAATTGAAAAACAAATCCTAAATCTTAAACAAGATGAAGAAAGCAAACAACTTAGGAAAGAAATGGAGAAAAATCTGGATAAACATGAACATGAAGTAGAACAACGGAAACAGAGAAAATTCAGAAGAGATGAACAGGATTACGAAACAGGAGCAATACTCACTTTTGCGAGAAGGTTTGATGTCTTAAAACAACAATTAGGCAAAACAGGAAGAAGTGACATCACGAACATTGCCACAAGTGGATCAGAATCAGACCTCAGTGAGGAAGAAAGATCAGTAAGAACTGGACATACCTCTTTTTTAGACGAAATGAAGCTCATGTACATCGACCAGAGGACACCGAGACCTCGAGGAAGGGGGCGTGGTCGAGGAAGAGGAAGGGGCTTTCAATCAACTTCAAGAGAAGGAGAAAGACGCGAAGAGGGTGTGGAACAAACAAAAGGGTATCCACTACGGAATCGGATGAAAAAGTAACTAATTTAGAATCTATGAACCTTCCAAAGAAACAGAAACAGAATCTTATAATTAATCTATCTGATTATATCTTAAATGATCATGAACGAAGTGTATTAAATAAAGGACTAACATTCTGTCCAGAACAACATCATGATCATGTTGACACACGGATTGATATCTATAAATTCGTGCGGAAGTTGAAATTAGCTAAATTCTTCAGTAAATCAGAACACATTAATCCAAAAGAGGATCTATAACATCTTTGTCCAGTGATCTCACCATTGAGGATATGCCAATTTTAAAAACAACATATGATCTGATACAAGGAAATGAGGAAGAAAACATCACTGAATCTCAGATATTGGAGGATCTAATGATAAATACAAATGTCAATCAGAAAACAGGATTCAAATCTAAATCTAAATTCTGTCCTATGCTTAGCCCAGGCAACAGGATAGACACATTTCATGACTTAGTGGTCAATGATTTAGAAGCCATCAGAAAAACCAAGAATACAAGGAAGAAAGAAAATATGAGCAAACTGGAGAGACAGGCTTTGGAAAATCTTATGGGGAATGTGAATCTAATAATAAAGCCTGCGGACAAAGGGGGCAACATTGTCCTTTTAAACAAAAAGGACTATATTGATGAAGCCTCAAGACAACTGGATAATAAAAAGAACTATGTAAAATTAACCATGAATCCAATGAACAACTTAACCTTGGAATTGGAATCAAGGATCAAAAGTTGGTATCAGGAAGGTCTAATATCAGAGGAAGAATCATCGTTTCTCAAGAATGAAAATCCTGTTATGCCCACAATGTACTTTTTGCCAAAAGTGCATAAGACTTTAATAAATCCTCCAGGCAGACCGATCATTTCGAGTTGCAACTCTCTATATGAAAATGTATCCACGTATGTAGATTTCTTCCTAAATCCAATCGTTATGAATTTAAGCTCCTACATACAGGATACAGGAGACTTTTTGAGGATCCTGTCAAATATGGGCTGGCAAGAAGGCCTCTACCTGGCCACCATAGACGTGGTATCGTTGTATACCTCTATAAGTCATGAAGTGGGACTAAAAGCGATCAGTTACTTCTTAAAACAACGAAATATACACCAACTAAAACATACAAGAATGCTTGAAGAGATGATAGCACTATGCCTGAACAACAATGTCTTCGTCTTTGACAATCAAATCTATTCTCAGATCTGTGGATGTGCGATGGGAGTTTCTTTCTCTCCAAGCTATGCCAACCTGACTATGGGTTGGTGGGAAAAACATATAGCTTGGAGAGAGGAGAACGAGGAATTCACTTCCAAAACTGAACTCTGGTTACGCTTTATAGATGATCTCTTTCTCATTTGGAGTGGGAGTAAAGAGGAATTTAAGAACTATATGATCATCTTAAACAACAATGAAGAAGGACTCCAATTCACCTATAATATCAGCAAAAAAGAGATTCAGTTTTTGGATGTAACAGTATACATAGAGTACAATCAGATAAAAACAAAGGTCTTTAGAAAACCGACATCGACCAATAGTATACTGCATGGAAAAAACTTCCATCCACAACAGCTGAAAAGAAGTATCCCATATGGCGAGTTTATAAGGATGAAGCGCAATTGTTCAGGCAATGAAGAAATGGAAAAAACATTTCAAGAAACTGAAACCCGCTTTTTACAAAGAGGTTACAGATACCAAGATGTAAAACAAGGACAGGACAAAGCAAAAGCTATGACAAGAGCAAGTACATTAGTTAGAAAAGACAGAAAAATGGAAGACAACAAAATTAGGGTCATACTAACATACAGTAAGGAAAACTATCAGATTATCAACATCCTGAAAAAGTATTGGCACATCATTAAAAAGGACCCGGAACTAATGGACAAAATTGGTGAGAGACCAGAAATCTCATATCGGAAAGTGCCTTCATTGAAAGACAAATTAGTCAGAAGTTACATGACATCCAATAAAAAGACAGACTGGCTGAAAGAAAAGCAAAAAGGATTTGTGCACTGTAACAAATGTAAGGCATGCAAAATAGGCAAGAACACACAAATGGTAACAGACTTCATGGGGAAACCTTTTAATATCACGGAAAGAATCACATGTGACACAACATATGTGGTATATGTCATCGAATGCCACTGTGGACTCCGGTATATAGGGAGTACAATCTGCCCCTTAAAAACGAATTCTTGAACATCTTAGAGCAATTCACAATAATGATACCAACTATGCGATTGTAAAGCATCTGAAAACTCATAATGAAAAATCTTGGAAAGATATAAAATACTATGGATTGGCAACTGTTCCAAAAAATGAGAGAGGGGCAACAGAACTTTAAAATTGCGGAGATTGGAGTCAAAAATGATAATCCGGTTTAAAACCAAGACCCCGTTTGGTCTGAATGCGGATGAGGAACTATATGTTCACCTGTAAAAGTTGTACTAGACAAACGTTCAGTATCATAAAAAGACAATCCTCTAAAAACCTCTACTGACATCAACCCATATAACAATGGGGGCACTTAGCCATTATGATGGTCCTTTGGTCGTAATTCTTAAAGATCTATTGTGACTAAAGAAACAAAGCGGCGTTCTGACAAGAATCAAATAAAAGACTGAGAATCATTTGAATGAATACGAGGCAATGATGGATTGTCCAATGAACAACTATTGTCAAATAAGAATGCAATAAACATTGTCACTCCAAATAAAGCATTATATCAAAACAAAAGAAGATCATGAAAATAAAAACAAGAATGCAGAACAAGGACCTAATATATAACAATGTCCAATTAATACTGAACGTGATGCTCATAAAATTTGCAGTCTCGCAGGGAACAATAAAGTGAAAACATCAAACGTGAAAATCCAGTGAAAGATTTGGAGATTACATATCCCAGAATGCCTCCTAGTTGGCAGAAATGGGAGAATTATAAATAAAGGAAACACAAACATAGGACTCACATGCCGTGAGCAAGACCCGTGGGGGTTGAAACGCGTTGGTGGTGGTTCGGTGATGATAATTGCACGTTTGCAATAAATGAAATAATCCTCGCAAATCTCTGGTGTGCGGTCTCTTCCTTGTGAAGAAGAAATTGGTGAATAATTGATTACGAGGACTGGTCCGTCCTCGACACCGGCACCCACTGTGCAAAGTGCGCTTTCCTTGTGGACCAATTGGTATTGCATATATATATATATATATATATATATATATATATATATATATATATATATATATATATATATTATCTACTGGCGGTCGCCAGTAGATAGTTATAGTTACAACCTATTATCCATAGGAAATCCGCGACATTCTATTTGAAATAACTCTCTTGCCGGTTGACGTATCTTCGCGAAATTTTCAAACTTTGTGGGGCGCTCCGGTCCGCTCCTACCCTGAAAGTCTCGGGGGATTCGTCAAGCGGGGCCGAGAAAAAGGGGGTCCCAAAACGCGTTTTCCCCATGCAATTTTCCATAGGAAACTTTAGACACGGCTACAGCTCGAACTGCTGAACGGAATTACACCAAATTTGGCAAAGAGGTAGTTCTTGGTTCAGAAAGAACCCTTTTGTTAAATGGTGTAAATCCGTTCAGTAGTTGCTGAGAAAATCAAAAGTAAAAGTACATATATATCTATGGGCATGGAGGATTCGCGCACCCTGAGCGCACCCTGCGCGCACCGTCCCGATCACGAGCTGCATGTTAATTGGCTGTCAGCTGGCTGTCAACATTCCGATTCAGGAAATGTTGGCAGCCATTTTGTCCCTCGGTAGAACCGAGGGACAGAAACAAGTGCGCAAAGCGCACAAAGGGGGCAGGGTAGAAACACCCTGACCCCCTAGGTTTGCTCAGGGGGTCCCACAAGGACCCCCTGGGCAAAAAAATAAATAATTGTTTTTTTTTAAATCGGCAGGATGCGCTCAGGGTGCGCAAATCCTGCCAAAAAAAAAAAAATCGAAGCGCGGTCTCCCGCGCTCGATGTTAATTGGCCCCCGGGTGGCCCAAGTCCCGGGGGCATGGTGGGGGGGCGATAATTTAATGTGTGGGGGGCCTCAAAGGGCGCCCCGGGGACCGCCACCCCTGGGGCTTTTTTAAAAAAATGGTGCGGGAGGGCTCTGAGCCCTCCCGCAGCCCCGGGGACCACCACCTCCCCGGGGCTTTTTAGTATACATTATAAAACCTGTGTGGGGGGCTCCAGCCCCCACACGCCCGGGACTGCCACCTCCCCGGGGCACTAAACATTTTAATATGGGGGTCCGTTACGGACCCCCAGAGCCCCGGGGACCACCACCTCCCCGGGGTTGTGTACTGAATGGGAGGGGGCCACGCGGCCTCCTCCTGGAGCCCTTGATGGCCCTGGGGACCACCACCCCCAGGGCCGGCTCCTGCAGTGTCCCGGGGTGCCTACCCCGGGACACTGTAGTTTGCTATGGCAGGACGGGAGCCTCGCGGCTCCCGTCCTGCCATAGCAAACTGCTTTGGATATTGGAAGAGAGAGCAGGAAACCTGCTCTCTCTTCCAATATCCAAAGCGATTGCTTTCCACATGGGGAGCAGCATGTCAGCTGCTCCCCATGTGGAACAGCAATGCCGGCTCCCAAGGGACGTGGGGAGCCGGCGGGACTGTGGGGGATTGGGGACCCCCCACAGTCCCCAACGGAGAGGGCCAGCCCCAGGGGATGGGGTCCCCGGGGCAAGTAGTGGCTCGGGAGGGGGCCACGCGGCCCCCCTCCCCAAAAAAGAGAAAAAAATGAAAAAAAAAATGGAAAGGCCGGCCCCGGGGATGGGGTCCCCGGGGCCTTAAAATGGCCAGAGGAGGGGGCCACGCTGCCCCCTCAAAATAATAAATATAGAGGCCATGCCCCGGGGGATGGGGTCCCGGGGCCAATACAGGCCCAGGGAAGGGGGCCACGCGGGCCCCTTCCCGTTTTTTTTTTTTGTAATTTAAAAAGGGGTAAGGCCCTGGGGGATGGGGTCCCCAGGGCCCAAAAAGAGAAAAAAAGGAAGGGGGCCACACAGCCCCCTTCAGGGGACAACATTTTTTTTTTAAACGATCGGGCCCGCAGGCCCCGCCCCTTCCTTCACCACTCTGCAAACGCGCCCCCTGGCGCGTTTGCAGAGAGGGAACAAATTCCCCTTGAATACTGGGGGTCCCTGGGGGCCAACTAGCCCACCAGGAACCTCCAGTATGCGCCAGGGGGCTGCCTTGCAGAGACGTGTAGAGAGGCCACACCCTTTTACACCTCTCTGCAACGCAGCTCTGTGGCGCTTTTGGAGGTATATGGTGGGCTAGTTGGACTCCGGGGACCCTCAGGATTCAAGGGGACTTAATCCCCCAACTTAAAACGCGCCACGGGGCGCGTTTGCACAGTGGTGAAGGGAGGGGCGGGGCTTCATGTGACATGTGTGCAAACAGGCCCCGTGGCGCGTTTTAAGATGGGGAATTAAATCCCTTCAATCCTGAGGGTCCCTGGGGGCCAACTAGCCCAACAGGTACATCCAGAAAGCGCCACAGAGCTGCGTTGCAGAGAGGTGTAAAAGGGGTGTGGCCTCTCCACACGTCTCTGCAACGCAGCCCCTGGCGCATATTGGAGGTTCCTGGTGGGCTAGTTGGCCCCTAGGGACCCTCAGGATTTAAGGGGACTTAATCCCCCAACTTAAAACGCGCCACGGGGCGCGTTTGCACAGATGTCACCTCAGGCCCCGCCCCTCCCTTCACCATTGTGCAAATATTCCTCTAAAATCAGCCGAAATACGAATTCCGATTTACTCACCTGTTATAAGGAGAGACCTCAGTGCTGTATCTTTCAGCCCAGTACTGGTCCTGAAAAGTAATTTTAACCGTACTTACCAGTAACTTGAATTTCCTTCCATAGGCTAACATTGACTGGTTTCACTTGGAAATTCTTCTAAGTGTGGAGTTTTGGAACTTTAAAATATTCCTCTAAAATCAGCCGAAATACGAATTCCGATTTACTCACCTGTTATCAGGAGAGACCTCAGTGCTGCATCTTTCAGCCCAGTACTGATCCTGAAAAGTAATTTTAACCGTACTTACCGGTAACTTGAATTTCCTTCATAGGCTAACATTGACTGGTTTCACTTGGAAATTCTTCTAAGTGTTGATTTTTGAAACATACTAATATTCCTCTAAAATCAGCCGAAATCCGAATTCTGATTTACTCACCTGTTATCAGGAGAGACCTCAGTGCTGCATCTTTCAGCCCAGTACTGGTCCTGAAAAGTAATTTTAACCGTACTTACCAGTAACTTGAATTTCCTTCCATAGGCTAACATTGACTGGTTTCACTTGGAAATTCTTCTAAGTGTGGAGTTTTGGAACTTTAAAATATTCCTCTAAAATCAGCAGAAATACGAATTCTGATTTACTCACCTGTTATCAGGAGAGACCTCAGTGCTGCATGTTTCAGCCCAGTACTGATCCTCAAAAGTAATTTTAACCGTACTTACCGGTAACTTGAATTTCCTTCATAGGCTAACATTGACTGGTTTTCAGCAAAAAAGTTTCAAAGTGTTGATTTTCACAAACTACAAATATTCCTTAAAAATCGCCTGTATGACTTAAACACATTCTTTCAACTGTTTACAGGAGATGCACCAGTGCTGGATCCAGGATCCAACACTGAGTAAGAAAAAGTAACGATAACAGTTTTTACCTGCTAAGTGAATTTCCTTCCATAGGATAACATTGGTGATTCTATGAGAAAAAGTTTCTAAGTGTCAACTTTTAAAATACAATAATATTCCTTAACAATCACGACTGTAACCAAAACGCTTTTACTAAACTGTTTACAGGAGATCTACCAGGATTGAATCTAGGATCCAGTCCTGTGGTTAGAAAAGTAATCCATAAAGTAACTAATTGCATTTAACTAGAAATTCACATTGAGCTGAATGTTGCATTGTGTTTGAAAATGTGTTGCCCATTGCAACAACTGTAACTACTGTACTTAAAAGTCTATTGCCTATCTGCAAAGTATTTAAACTAAAGTAATTCATTCTGAGAAAGTATTTTTTGTAATGTAATGTATAATGTAATTACAATGTAATTTAAAAAATAAAATATGTAAAAAAAATAGTTTCTAAAAATGTAGTAAATCAGTATGAAAAAAATTAATATAACAATTAATACATTTAAAAATTGTCATTTACAAAACCTTTGAAATTCACTAAAAAAACCGTAGGTTTCAGGCACGTTATAGTTAGAAATTAGCATTTAAAAAACCTTTGAAATTCACTGAAAAAACCATAGGTTTCAGACACGTTATAGTTACAAATTAGCATTTAAAAACCTTTGAAATTCACTGAAAAAACCATAGGTTTCAGACACGTTATAGTTACAAATTAGCATTTAAAAACCTTTGAAATTCACTGAAAAAACCATAGGTTTTAGGGACAGTTATAGTTACTTGGACATTGCACTCGTACAAAACCCGTGAAATTCCCCCGTTATAGTTAGTTCAGCTAACTATAACTCGCGCCCCGCAATGCACTGCTGATGACGTCACATATTACATCACTCATGACATGGTCAGTGACATCACTGATGACATCACTGATGACATCTCAAATGACATCACTGATGACATCATCCACGTGATAATCTGATGCACCTCCTCACACCCTAATATAACCTTTGATACACCCACTCTAAATTACAGACTGCCATTCGCAAAACCATAGACACTCCAACACCAATAACTACATACCCACTCACTGATTCTTAGGTCTACACACACACATCCACTCACTCACCCGTACAGTCACTCATACTTACGGTCACTCAGTACAGGACTATCATATGCACTCATACTCCTATATAGACACTCAAACACCGCCACTCATCCATAGAGGTACTCACACACCTAGTCAGTCATGCAAATAATTAAACACACTACCATTTACTCACCTATACAGTTATACACACACCAGCTCACTTACTCATACAAATACTAGCACATTCTTACGCTCTTATACAATCACTGATACAAGCACACACTCATCCATACAGCCACTATCACAATCAGTCACTCTCGCTTATAGCTATTTATATACTCCAACACACATATATACTGCCTTTCACATATGTAGTTACTCACACATGTACCACTGGGACATACATTCACTCACTAACACACTCTTACACACACTTACCCACCCATACAGTCTATCACAGATGCACTCTTGAAACCATCCACCCAGTGAATCACCCACTCACACATCTATGCACAGAGTCGCACACACCCCTCCCACACAAACACTCAGGCACCCATACAGATACTCACACAAGCATTCAATAACTCAAATAGACACTCATGTAGCTATTCACAAACACATGCAGCCACTTACACAGCAACAGACAGACGGATACAGACATTCACCCAGTTTAGTCACTAACCCATGCATTCAGTAAGATACGTTAAATCACTCACTTATACAGTCAGTCACGCACCTACTAAATCATCCATACAGACACTTACACACCCACTCATTCTTCAATACGTCTTTTCCTATATATATTAAAAATATTTAAACTTTAGAGAAACACACAGTCACTGGATGATGTCATCAGTGATTTCATCAGTGATGTCATTTGAGATGTCATCAGTGATGTCATCAGTGATGTCACTGACCATGTCATGAGTGATGTAATATGTGACGTCATCAGCAGTGCATTGCGGGGCGCGAGTTATAGTTAGCTGAACTAACTATAACGGGGAATTTCACGGGTTTTGTACGAGTGCAATGTCCAAGTAACTATAACTGTCCCTAAAACCTATGGTTTTTTCAGTGAATATATATATATATATATATTCTGGTATTCTGGCTATTCACCCATAAAAGTAACTAGACACATACAATACAGTACAATTAATAAAATACACTAAGACAAAAGAATAAGACATTGTGCTATGTACTTTTAAAATGCTATCAGAAAGCTATTCTGGGATATTCAAGACACATTAATTATATTAATTAAAAGACATTTATTAAAAAAGACAAAATAGGCATAAAGCATCATCAGTATGCAGCCCTTGCACCCTCCCCCTCCCCCCAGTATCTGAGTCCATGTCCTTGATCCCTTTCTTCTGCCCTTAGTAGTCCGTTTGTATCCACCTCTCTTCTTTCCTGCCCTGCATGGTCCCCCATACTGCCACTCCTCCTCCTTCTTCTCCTGCATGGTCTTCCCCCTCCTACTGCTATCCATTGTCTCAGTCTGTGCCCCACTCCTATCCCTCCTAACCTCCATGTTCTGTTGTGTTGCCACTGCTTCTCCTAACTGCTCTCTCTGCTCAACTTGTTGTCCTTGTCTTCCTCCCCCCTGCTCATTGATGTGCATGGTCAAGCCCTTTTCCCCTCGCTCCTGCTCTCTATGGTTTGTTGTGTTGCCACTGTCTCCCTGCCCTTTGTGGCCATCTTGCTGGACCTGCCCCCGCCTTCTTTATAATTATTACGTTCCTCCGTTCCGTTGTATGTCCGAGTTTACTACGCCCCCCCACCCTGCCCCACCGCCCCGCAGCATGCCCTATGCGATCCGCCACTGCTTCTTTGTCCTACATGGTCGACTGGCTGCCCCTGCCCCTTTTCCCCTGGCTTCCTTGGTCCATTGTTATGTCCATCGCTTCTGCCCTGCATGGTGAGCTGTACAACCATTGCCCCATGAGGCTACCCAGCGTGGTCAGTCTGCTGCCTGTGCCCCTGCTTCGTTCCCCCTGCCCTCAGTTGTCTGAGTCTGGGCCCCATGATCCTCCCCTTACAGTGTTCTAATGAACAACTAAAGTGCTATGCTTCTGTATTTATGACAAAAGTGTGGCACACCTGAAGTCATCATGGCAAGTTACGTGCAGATTCATCAGGAGGGTTTGTGGGGTGGAAGGGGTAGTCAAAAAAGGGAGTATTCCAATTTTATCTCCTATATAATGTTTTGCTATCCACTACAGAAAAAACAGATTACCAGCATTGAAGCAAACTTTTCATGACAGTAGAACTTTACTCAATGGAGTGCCTTTGATTGGTTTGGTGTAAATCCTTTCTGTGGTCATCTAAAAATTTGTGTTTAAAAATTGTTTCAGGATGGGCTTGAAAGAGGTGAAATGTTAGAGAGATCTGTACCATTAGGCAGCAGATGATCTAAACCCTGATTCACAAACCATCCGAGAATTATATTAAAAATAAACAAAGCCTTTTGGAAAATGGAGCTCTGTTCCCTGCATCTATTTCACATATGAGGAATGAAAGCCAGTTGTGGAAACTTGAAGCTTCTCATTTATTGATGGCAAAAGAGAAAAAACTGCTGCAGCCACCTTTACAGGACAAGGGGCGCAGTCACTGCAACTTGAACAAATATAAAGGATCCATAAGATGACATGGGTCAAAACCCTGACCCCTTGGCTCAGATAGGGAACCCAGATTAGAATGATAAAGTTTAATTGTGCCATGTGGTTTGAAGAACCCAATGTAAGGCTAATGGACCTTAACATGGCTTTTAGGTCTGCAAACCCTGCATCAGAACCCCCTGGCAAGAGCCCTCAAACACAATTTGAAGCCCTCTCTTAGGTTTGCAATCCTAGCTCATGATCCTTAAACCCTTACTAATTTGTCATCCAACAATGGCCCATGTGTCTGTGTAGGTTTGAAAACTGGACAACTGGGGCCCACAAACCCAAAAAAGGAGGCCAGCCAGTGTTTGACAACCTGAAGGGGCTGGGAAAAGCTTTTTAAAGCATTCAGGAACCACCCAGAGACTTGTACCCAAAATTTGCAAAGCACATTATTGGTGAGTGAAGAGTGCCATCAGGAAAAACAAGCAAAAAACCATGTTGAAATTGTCCCACATGACTGAGATATTTAAAAAAGAACTGGTGGCTTGGGTGTAGTGTTGAGAGGCAACAACTCATGTCTGGGGGTTCATCAGCATCCATCACTCAAGAAAATCCTGAGTGGGATTTGTTTGAAGTCCCCGGGTAGGTGTAAAGCGGTGGATTATCTCAAGGGGCCAATAGACCCACAATTGCTGTTGTGGTATAATCAGTGGTCCGTCAGAGCTTATGGACGATACAACATCTGTTCCTTGGCGCTCATGGGCATATGGTCAATGACCCATTGCAGTTGGGGGTGCGCCATCTCGCTGCACTTCAAGTTCATGTATGGTGTGAATGGGACCCTGAGAATAAGAGAGATGCCAGCTTCAGTGCCCGCACCAGAGAGCTGTCTTAGTCAGCAAGAAGCAAGTGACCACATGGCTCATTGAGTCTGTCAAGCCAGAAATTAAGTGCTCGGAGATGTTGATGAGCAGTAGAGAAGTAGAAAGGGAAACAGAAAATCTTTGTGGCTATAGCTGGCAGCCATATCAAAGGCATCAGGAAACAGCGTCCCAGACTGAGGAAGCGCCTTGTAGTGCCTTGGCTCCCTGATTTACAAATTAGCTGTATAGTCTAAAAGGAGCAGGAGCACCACAGATTTGTCAGTTCTATTTTGGAGACCTAAGATAAGCAGTGAAGTTCTCCCAGGCTACCTCTCCATAAAGTTGAAATGTTGCTACCCTAAGTCTCACAGGCGATTATAGCATTAACTCCGGGAAATTTTCTTCCCTGTTTCAAGCACTCTTGGAGCTGTATGGGCCCATTTAGAGGCTTTCACTGAAATGTTCACTATTTTGTTTCTACTTACTATTAAATGTTTGTCAAATTTTAGAGGTTCTGTATTTTTATGGTGCTGGCCATAATGTATGCATATTTTGCAATGTTTGATGATGAGGAAATGTTTTCATTTTTCCTGTTAAAGATAAGGTTAACATTCTGTAATGAAGCCAATAGGGTGACTGTTTATGATTGCATTCATATAGACCCTGATTCTCAAAATGCATTTTGTAGTACGGAAAGTAGTACTACAGTAGTACTACTTACTACAGATTGCAATTCACAGACAAATGGGTGGAGATCTCCACAACCACCTCTCCAATCACTGTATGGGGAGATCCCTGCTCTTTTAAACTTACTTCTTAGGGGCCGATTCTGATTCGGGCTGGAAATCTCTCTGACCGAGCCGGACCCGGAGAGATTTTCGACCGAATCGGACCCGTGCAGCCCGACCGAACGAGTACGATGCGTCCGTATGCTATCGGACTCGAGTCGGTCGGACTCCCATTGAAGTCAATGGGAGCCGGTCGTACAACGCGTATGCGGGCTCCCATTGCCTCAATGGGTGCGAGGCAAACCAGGGCGCCCCCTACAGCGGGTACGCGGCGAAGCGACTCGTGCTGTACACGCACAGGTAGGGGGGACCCATGGGTCCCCCCTGTATGCGACTCGCGTGGCTACGCATACAGGGGGGTCCGACATGGACCCCCGAAGTACGGCTCCGACTGCTCTTTCGAGCCAGGCGGCGCGTGTCGGTCGGACTGCTCGTGGCGCGCATCGTACTTACCCGGCCGGGGAACGTCTCCATTGCGCGGTGCGAGTCGTGTCTGAGCGAGTCGGTCGGTGTGGTTCGACCCGGGAACGAGTCGGTCGGAGCGGTTGGGACGCCCGAACGAGTCGGTCGGCGATTTTGCATCGTACTCGCTCGTCCGGACACGCGTACGAATCGGTCGGGAAATAGGGCTCCGAATCGGATCCGGTTATGCCGAATCCGATTCGGAGCCCTACCGGCCGAGATCGGAATCGGCCCCTTAATAGTAAATATGGGAAGACTGAGAGAGTGGTAGGAAAATGTGGAATATCTACTAAAAATGGGAAAAGTAAGGAGGGGTTTAGGAAGATGCAGATTACTACAAACACCCACCTGCAAAAAGAGTAGACCCATTGCTATACACAAACTACATTTCTAAAGTTGCTACAGCCCTAAAGGTGACAAAACAGTAGTAAATATAGTTCAGCCCAGCCTTGAAGCCAGTCAAACACCACGCAAGTCCTCTTAAAGGTACTGTAAGACAGACCAATTGAAAATAATAGCGGCAAGGACATAAACTAATTTGCCATAAGAACTTAAGTAAATTAAATTGAATTATTTCAACTATTGAAATATAGATCTATACTTTGTTTAATGTTTAATGTTAACAAATATATTATCATTAAATACATATTTTGTTATTTTAAAAGTTAACAATAAGAAAATTTTACAAATAAAATGAATATTTTAAACTTTTAAAATAATGCAAAAATAATTCTACACTAAGGTTCCGATTATCCATCCCCTCACAAACAGTAAAACATGAAACATTTGATTTCCTACCCCACAGCCCACCATCTGAATTATCCTTCCCTACCCAAATAATCAAAATTCCAGTACCTGATGTTCTGCCACTCACCCACACCACCTTCTGCATCTGATCATCCCCTACCCATCTCTCACTGTTCTCAACTTGTGGGCCGCACATTAGAATAAACAATTATGTGCTGTCAGTGTAGGTCTCTGCAGACCCACACTTACAAGACAGCACAAGAACATTAGTGGAATTCTACCACCTCTTTCATGTCTGCGGAGACCTGAGAGAGGCGGAAGACCTGAGAGAGACGGAAGAATGTGAGTGAGAAGAATGATTGTCATATCCCATTCCACTGCTTTGATCAGGCCTCTGAAGACCCCAGGGAGGTGGGGGAACTCCAGGTATACAAGGGCTTTCCCATGATATTATAGCCATACAAAGCATCTTTGTCTATTCACTGCTATGGAATATAAGCAAGGAATAACCAGATTCTGAATTCTGTATTCACTTATGGCTTCTAAGGGAATCTGTAAATAACAATAGCAATATATATGTCATAATAATAATAATAATAATAATAATAATAATAATAATAATAATAATAATAATAATAATAATAAAAGTAGTAGTAGTTGTATTAGAAGTTTTATTTCAGACCATGGAATGAGTTTCCCAGTCATGTACAGATAATGTGGGGCGGCGTATATGCTCACTAGTTGTTCTCTCAACCCACCATTGACGAGGAGAGTATTAGATCTTTAACTAAGATGTTCAAACAGGCGTCCATTACTCTTGATATTAATTAACCTGGGGAGACAATGTTTTCATGGTCACAGATTTGAGTCCTCGCAGTTACATTCAGTTTCTTTCTGTTTCTTCCTTCCTTAATGAAATAATAAAGGGCACTGTCCTACAGACTGATTTGTAATCCCTGTTGTTCAAATTACATGATTATGATTGATCCACAAATTGGGTGACCACTGCTGTTATTGCCAAAGGCATCATGTGCACTGTACTTCCCACAAGATTTAATCAGCTTTAAAATTGGAGCATAGATTTCCTTTCTGCAACAAAACAGAGCCACATACTACTTGGAGAGATTGCATCTGCATTACACGCCATTGTAACCCTGACCCTTCTGTATAGTTAGAGTAGTTCACCTATTCAACAGATATGCACATATTATAGCCGACGTACTGCCAATCTACGTATTGTCTTTCTTAGATGCCATCCCCAAAAGATACATCACCACCATTCACCACAAGCTACCGATCTTAAGGTTTAAACAGTGATTTCGAATTGTGTTAAGAGCGAAGGTGTACCTTGAGTTTATTTTTCTCTGTTTCTGGTATGCTTAATTGCAGTTTTTAGGCAAGGCACGGAGGCCAATACAATATTATGCACTATCTCCTTTATTGTACTCATACACTGCAGCAATAAAGAATGTAAAATTACAATAGAACATCTGTAAACATTCTAGAACTTTTAAGAACATGCACAGAAACCGCAGCCATCTTACTTCTTTTGTTGCTGCTCATACAAAGATAAGTACATCTCACAAATACTTAACAAGGTGTGTGAGAAAAAAGGAGGTGAAATTTGTGGAAGAGGAGTTCATAGTTTATGGTGGAAGTTGCAGTTGAGGGTTAATTTGAAGATCAACATGCTCTAAGTGTGTGTTGCAAAGTTAGAAGATGAGCGGTGAGAGGCTGTTCAGGGGCTCTGAATGCATGAAGGGCAGAGAAGGGCTGTGGGTCAGAGCAGTGTTTTTATTACAAAGTTGAATATTCACTATTTCATGAGAAAGCAGGATCTGTGTGGGTGCTTGAAGCAACGCGGCAGCTAACGTGAGTTTATTGATTGGTGGTTGATAGAGAGCAAGCCAATGCATGTGTTAGTAGCAGATGAGTCGGGGAGACGTGAGCGGTTAGAAATGCGATTTAAACTCGGAAATTGAGGAGGAGGAAGGTTGTGTATTTTACAGAGGTGACGATTGGGATTTAAAGCTTACCAGATGTTGGCAGGTCGAGAAGGTGGAGCACGAGAAGCAGCGAGCTGAGCTGGTGATGTCACTTGGGGCACGCCGGATCCATTCCCGAGCGCACATCATAGGTGCATCAGCAGATCTTCTGCAGAAAAGGGGAAGATTGTCACTACATGGCCGCCGTACGCACGTGCATATGGCGGACATTTTGTCAGGTTGAGCAGTCATGTAATTTGGCCATTGTGACAAAGACGGCTACATTTTGGGAGATAACTATTGAGGTATGAAGCGATCATAAATATGAGGAGATATCATTCGAACAGCTGTGAGGAGCTGGGGAGAGAGGAGTTTTGCGACAAGGAGTCTATTTGTATTGGTGAATTGGTTTTAATGGAACAGTTCAAGTATTGAACAGACTGAGGGAAATATGGTGGATGGATAGGTCTGGAAGTTCATGGAAAGGACATTTGGAGAGTTTGCAGAGAATATGGATAAGAAGATTGACATTTGTGTAGAAAAACAGATGAGAGAAAAAGTTATACAGAGGAATATGGAGAATGAAAGGTACTGGTCTATGGAGGAGGTTGAGCCGGTAGCCATTGGATCTAATGTGGAAAGAGTTAAGAAAGTACGTAAAAGGAAGCACGTGGAGGTGTTAAAGGGAAACAGAGGGTCTGGGTGGAAGGCACCAAATGTAGGACATGCTATAAAGGCAAAAGGGGATGCTATAAAGGAAAAAGTCATAATGTGGTGGCTTGTGATGAAACATCCACAGGTGGTGATGTGGAGTTGATTTGTTCATCAGATTTAGATGAATCAGAGGAGGAAAGTGAGAAATGTAAGAAAAGGATGTTTTAGAACAAGAAGATTTAGTTGGATTTAGGGGATTTTGTGGATCCGTTAAGCGAGGGTATGTTCGGTCCTCTGTTGATTCTGCACCTACTATTGCCACAGTGGTCTCCAGCTGAGCATGTGGCTCAGTCAATTTCATATTGGATTTTCAGGGAGATACTATAGGAGGTTCGACCTCAGCATCGTTCTGAGTGTCTGAGGCCTACATTGCAGTCCAAAGTGGCGTACACTCCTGAGTTAGACCCTAAATTGTTGAGTTTTCTTAACAAAACAGGACGAGATCCAAGAAGGGGGTTGAACAAAGGTTTGAAAGGGTGTCAGGATAGACTGTTGGACATCCTAGGTTTTGATATGTGTGAAGAAGTACACGCAAATAATACTGGAATGGATGTGGTAGAGTTATGCTAGTGGGTGCAGAGGGTGATTTGTCTTTTAGGCAACACTAATGCCGCTTTATGTATGGGAAGTCGAAAAAGTATTTTAATGAAGAAAGACCCCAAGTTAGCGAAGTTGGTTAGTAATGAATTGGCATTTTAAAGTAATGGGATGTAGTCTGGCAAGGAATTTGTCAAAGATATGTCCAGAAATGTGGGCGCATTCAATTAGTTTCAAAAGGTCAAGAAGGACATATGTAAGGTTTTTGGTAGGGCCAGGAGGATGCGTGTTGATTATCTGGCCGTGGGCAGGGAAAGTTACTCATGGCTCCTTCACACAAGTCTTCAGACCTTATGGTTATGGGTACAGAGTGGAGCAGGGTGGATTCCATCCACAGAAACAGAGGTCAAGATCGTGAGGAATGCAGAGTGAGAGAAGAGGAAAAGGTGGAACAGGTGAGCTTAAGAAGTAACCGTATATGTACGCATGTTCGACTGGGCGGCAGGCTAGCTTGGTTTGTTTCAAGAGGGAGAGAGATTACACAAGACCCTTGAGTGTCACAGTCAGTTCAGTGTTATCACATAGATTTTGTAGGAGTACCAGTGCAGGGAGTTTGTCCAAGACTGTTACCACTTTCAAAGGAGCAAGGGAAATTGGTAAGTCAAGAGGTGGAGGCTCTAGTAATAAAGGGGGCAATAGAAAGAGCAAAGAAAAGTGCGAATTGTTTTGTGAGCAATATTTTTTGGGGCAAGAAAAAAGACAAAGGGGTGAGGCATGTGATAAATCTGAGAGAGTTGAAGGACTGGGTATGTTACAATCACTTCAAAGTGAGAGAGATACACATGTTAAGGGATTTGTTAAGGAAAGGAGACTGGATGACAAGATCCAAAATATGTGTATCTGATGATTCCAGTGTGTGTGGAGCATAGAATTTACCTTGAGTTCTGGTGGAAGGGTGTGAGATGGAGGTTCAGGAGTCTACCATTCGGACTAATGTTCGAGCTATGGTATTTTGATGAAGGTTATGAGACCGGCGATGGCATGGTTGAGATCAAGGGGAGTACATCAGATAGTGTATCTGGACGATGTGTTGATTATGTCAGAGAAGAGAGAGATGGCATTGGTGCAGACAGAGTTGGCTGAGTGAATGCTGGAGGGTTTAGGATTCCTAGTAAACAGGAAGAAGTGTTGCTTGATGTCAGTGCAGGAGATACATTTTTTAGGTTTTCAGACATAGACCTTGGAGGGAGTGTTGAAGTTTCCTATGGAGAAAGTGAGGAAAATGTGCAAAGAATTAAAGAGAGTGAAGCAAGCACAATGGATTTCTTTGCAGCAGATAGCAAGTTTGTTTGGACTCCTGTCAGCGTCTAATCAGGCGAGCTTTCCTGCACCCCTTCATTACAGGGCACTTCAATGGATGAAGGGATTTTATTTACACATGCATGCGAAGTACTCGCAAAAGATAAGGATGAATCAGGAGGCAATGCAAGAGGTGAACTGGTGGTTAATGAATATGGAAACATGGAACAGAACAGCAATTTTTGGGGAAGTCCCAGAGGTAGTAATCGAGTCAGATGCAAGTCTGTACAGTTGGGGAGCACGATGCTAATCAGTGTCAATGGGAGGGCGAGGTCATGGAGGGAGAGATGCATATCAATTACCTGGATTTGCTGGCAGGGTCTTTCGCAAAAAGGAGTTTTGTGAAGGAAAGTGTTCTGTTGAAAATGGACAATGTGTCTGCGGTTAGGTATGTCAACAAGATGGGGGGGTCCTCGGTCGAGGGCGTTTGAAGAGATGGCAAAGGAATTTGGGAGTTTCTGTTTGAATAGGGTGATTGTGGTACAGACACAGCACATTCCAGGAAAGTCCAATGTAGAGGCAGATTGGAATTCAAGGAATTTAAGGGACACAAGCAATTGGAAGTTGCACAGGGAGGTGTTTATGAGTCTGAGCAGGAGATGGGGTCCTTTTGAGGTAGATCTGTTTGCAGGCAGGTTGAATGCGCAGGTGCAGATTTTCTACAGTTGGAGACTGGATCCAAAGGCCAAAGCATTGGATGCTTTTCTACAAGATTGGAGTAAAGGAAGGTTGTATGCATTTCCTCCCTTCTCATTGATTCAGAGAGTAATAATAAAGGTCAGGAGAAAGAGAGTGAAGTTGGTGTTGATCACTCCGTTTTGGCAGTCACAGCTGTGGCTTCCGGAAGTGATGAGTCTGTTGATAGACAATCCGGTTCTGTTACCATGTTTGCAGCAGCTATTGGTGGATGCTCAAGGGAAATGCCGCGACTTGGTTGAAGGAGGTCAATTGATGTTGATGGGTTTGCTGATTTCAGGACATTGTGGCACGTATCTAGGTTATCAGAGGAGGCTTCAGAACTTATTAGGAATCCTGGGCTCCAAGAACAACAAAAGCGCACAGGGCTGTATGGAGAAGATGGAGTAGTTGGTGTGATGCAAGGGCTTTGGATTCTTTTTCAGCACCTGTAGTGGCGGTTGTGAATCATTTGACAGGACTGTATAAGAAAGGCTTGGATGACAGTTTGTTGAATTTGAGCAGATTGGCATTTTCGGCAGGTCATGAGCTGGTGAATGGGACTCCGGTAGAGCAGCATGCCTGGGTAAAAAGGATTGTTAAGTGTTTGGTTGAGGAATCCTCCTAAGGCAAAATATGCTTCTTTATGGGATGTGTCCAAGGTGTTGAAGGAAGTTGAAAGATGGGGAGGTAATGAGTTGTTACTGTTGAAGTTGTTATCTTGGAAGATGGCAAGTTTACTGTGTTTGGTGACTTTTAGGAGAAATTCTGATATAAGAGCTTCGGAGGTGACTTCTAGGAGTTTTCAGCCTGAAGGTGTATCTTTTGAAATACAGAAGCGTACAAAGACTATGTCTAGGATGATTTTTTATCCTATACTGGTAGCGCATGATAATTTGTATATGGAACAATGTTTGAGGGAGTATTAGAAAAGGGCTGTGAGGTTGGGAGAACAGGGATTTTCGCAGTTGTTGATTCGTTTTAGGCAACCATTTAAAGCGGTGTCTGCACCTACTTTTGCAAGGTGGGTTAAAAAGTGATGAAGATGGCAGGTATTGATGTGATTGTTTTTGGGGCACATTCAGCAAGAGGGGCTATGACAAGTAAAGCTTTTTTGACTGGAAGCAGTTTAAGTAGCATCATGAAGACAGCAGATTGGTCCTGTGATTCTACATTTAAAAGTTTTAATTTTAAACCTGTGGAAAATGCTGTACAAGGAGTAATGGATGAGCTTTGAAAATGCATAATATTGGCCTCCATGCCTTGCCATAAAATGCAGATTTTCCACAGTTCTAATGGTAAGAAAACCATGATTTTATTAAAGACACGGAGGGTAATATTATTCTTCCCAAAAGTTATGCCCAGCCCTATTGATAGGTTTGATTTTGTTTTCCAGGAAGGACAAATTTAGTAAGATGGGTTTGAAGAAGAATCTTGGATATATGAGAAACGTATTCAGGAGTGCTACCTTTGCAGTTTTATTTTTATTCTGTTATATTGAGTTTGGACTATGAGATATTCACAGCAAGAAAAGAAGGAAGATGGCTGCAAGTTCTGTGGCTAATTGCATGTTCTTAAGAGTTCCAGAATGTTTGCAAATGTTCTATAGTAATTTTGCATTCTTTGTTGCTGCTGTCTATGGTGGCAATTAAGAGATAGTGCATTATATTAGCCTCCGTGTCTTTAATAAAATCATGATTTTCTTCCCATTAAAACTGTGGAAAATCTGCATTTTTCATACATCTTTGTAACAATTAGGCAAATCTACAGAAAACTTTGTGAAATTCACTTGCTGGTATCTCTCATGAAAACTGATTGCAAAGGTATAGATTACTTCTAAATTTGATGTAAGATTCCAGTAGAAGACTGGTTCACAAACAAAATGTTTTGTCATAAAACATTTTTGCTTGAACCAGTGTCTTGAGGTAAAAAACTAGACAAAATTGTTCACCAATTAAATCTTGGCAAACGTCATTAAATTCACTAATGGAAACATTTGCAAATTTCGCGGGCATTTAAAAAACGCAGCCCGGCCCGAGATGTGTAACCTCTTTCTCCACTTTTCCAACAAGTGCAAAAAGCTGAGGGATGTTAAAAAAGTGGAATATGCATTCTATTGTCAAGTGAATTGGCATGCGTGTCCAGAAAAAACTACCTAAAATAAATTACACTAACAAGAGAGATGCTCTCAAACATACTGATGTTCTGCTTGCGTATATCAGACATCTGTCTAGTGGCCATGTTGCTAACAAATCCTTTGCTTTGACAGCATTCTAACTCATATGAGAGAAGTTCATCAGAACATGGGCTATTGTCCTCAATTTGATGCCATTGATGACCTCCTCAATGGACGAGAGCATTTAGAGTTCTACGCCCGGCTCCGTGGAGTTCCTGAGAAAGATGTTCAGAAGGTAGGTTGTACATTTCCTTTCATAATATTGTTTAACTTTTTTTAATTTGTTTTATTTTTGTTTCTCCTTCTGAGTGTTCCAGTTAATACCAAACTCAAAAAAATTAAATTTCAATAAAACTTGTGATCTGCTTTCCTTTTTCTTCAGTTTGTATGTGGCAGTTTTTTCTACAGTAACTTCATCACTTGAACTTAGGACTGTATTTTCCCATACAATTTTCCTGTTGTCCTATAATAGAGTGGGTTGGTGTAGTCCAGGCATCCGTCTTCCAAATGCCACAAGACCAGACAAAAAAATATTATGCGTACGCTAAGGTTATATCTTAAAAGGTGTACCCGACATTAGAATAAGGAATAGGTACTTGGCATAAAGGGGAGCAGCACAGACCACATACTCGCTGTTTTAGAGCATGGAAAACTATCTCCCCTTGCTCATCTGTGCTCAACAAAAAACACCTATGGCCCAAAACTACTGGAAAAAACCCTTCCTAGCGGCAGGGTGGGCAGGGAAAAAGATTCTCTAATACTGTGCACCAGCCACCTTGTCACTCTGCCCAAAATGGTGGCCGGTGCTAGGAAAGTGGCTGGCTGAATAGCCGCCAGTCAAAGGGCATATGTAAGAAGCTGGCTCTGTTTTTACTCTACCAAAGTAAGATATAGTGTGCACAGAGTACAATGGATCACCAAAGGCTTACAGAGGTAAAAGTAGATAATACCTTACTCTCTATTTGTGGTAGTGTGGGCGAGCAGTAAGGCTTTATCAGAGGGTAGTGTTAAGCATTTATTATACACACTCAGGCAAGAAATGATTTCACACACTCAAAGACTGAACTCAGACCAATTGCTTTGTATAAAAATATTTCTTAGTTGTATTTTATTTTTAGAACTAAGTAGGACTTGTTGCAGGTAAGAAAAATAGTAATTTTCCAGAATATTACAGTTGAATGCGATTGATTGCAGTTGGTTCTGTTACAGGTAGGTCAAATGTTCAAAAACAGTTGGAATTGCTTTGCAATTACTTTGTAATAGATAGTAGATATCATACTTTGACATTTCCTAGCTAAAAGGTAAATAAAACAGTTTTTCTCAAAACACAGTTTCTTATTTTCCCATACAAAACGCCATCCACACAAGTCTTTCAGCGGAAAACAGTTAATGCAATCCTATGGAGAAAAATAGGGTTATCGTCTTGAAGGTAAATAAACGATCTTGAGGGTTGAATTTATGGGGTTAGAACAAGAGTTTCCCGAGGGTCAAGACCACCCTCAGTGGCACTAGGGCGGCCATGTGCAGAGTGCTGAGGCTCAATGCTCTCTCTGACAATTTAGACTGCGAGGCCCAAAGCTGTCTCTGACAATTTAGACTGAGAGGCCTTGGACTTTAAGATTGAACTAGATAGTCAATACTCCTTTATTGGCATATTACTTTATTGTCCACCAAGCCCTAAGTCTTCATTTATTGACAATCTAGGTCATCTTCTAGTAAGTAAGGCGGATCTCTCTAATTTCTCCATTTTAGGAGATTTCAACTTTCATATGGAGAATGTCACAGACCATGACACTGAATTGCTTCTCGATCAAATGGCCAGCGCAGGACTATTTCAATTAGTAAAAGGTCCAATTCACACTGCTGGGCACTGTCTGGATGGGATTTTCTCTGATAATCCACATCTAAGATGCACCAGATCTCTCTCGCTCACCTGGTCCAATCATGATGCAGTCCTTTTTGAAATCTCACTGCCGAAAAAGGGATTTCCCAAACACCCCGGGAAGTCTTCTACTGGTCGCTCCTGGAATAATTTAGAAGCTAAACAACCTAATCCTCTTATTTTCCAAACACTGCTGGTTACTTTTAATGATCCTGATCAAGCAGCTGCAAATTATCATTCCTGGCCTGATTCTGCAAATCCGCAATTGGCTCCCCCTAGTAACCATCGGCTATCCAGGTGCTCTCTTTCAGAACCCTGGTTCAACAGTACTTTCAGAGCCCAGAAACAACTATGTCGCAGATTAGAGAAAAAAGGGAGACTAGATGATAATCTACACACCAAAACAGAATATAAAATGTCCCTCCAAGTATATAAGAAAGTTATCCTGAAGGAAAAAGCCTCTTATTTTACTGAGAAAATCAAAGCGGCAAATGGATGTCCAAAAGCCTTATTTACCACGGTCAAAAGCCTGTCCAAACTTCCAGTATTACAGGATGCTAATATCAGCCAACAGTTCTGCAACTCCTAAGCCAAATCATTTCAGCATAAGGTCAAGTCTGTTTATGATACCTTCCTGCTTCAGGATAAGGACCTGGCACAGACTCCAACTCAGCAGAACAAAGGACAACCCTCAGCAGGATCTGTAATATCAATCCTTTCGTCATTTACTACCTTGACTATAGAGCAGACATCTAAAATAATCGTCTCAATCAAATCAGGATCTCCCTCAGAACTGTGTCGTCCCAGAATTCTTCACCTGTCCCCAGAAACCATAGCTATCCCCCTCACTGCCATCTTCAACTCAGTGATCACACTAGGGAGCTTTCCAATGGAGTGGAAGAAGGCTTCCATACTGCCACTATTGAAAAAACCTAACTTGGACGCTAAGGACATCCTCAACTACAGACCCATGGATGCTAAGGACATCCTCAACTACAGACCCATATCAAGACTCCCTTTTCCTTCCAAGGTGATAGAAAAAGCCATTAACATGGAAATATCTTCCTTTGTCAATGAAAACGCCATTCTTGATCCATCTCAATTTGGATTCTGTGCTCATTACAGCACGGAGCTGGCTCTCATTACCGCCACTGAAGAGCTCAGACAGACCCTGGATGGAGGGGGGAGTGCTGTCCTGATCCTTCTAAACTTATCAGCAGCGTTTGATACGGTTAACCACGAGCTGCTGATAAACCGTCTAGCCTCTCTTGGGATCAGGGATAAAGCACTCTCCCTGCTTGTCTCCTTTCTGTCAGAATGGTATCAAGTGGTAGCATTGGAAGACTACGTTTCATCCTCCTTTTCGCTACCCTGCGGCGTCCCTCAGGGATCTTCCCTGAGCCCAACGCTATTTAATTTGTATGTCATCCCCCTGGCTAAACTGATCAAAAGTTATGGTTTTGCGTTAGTATCTTACGCTGACGATACGCAGATAATTGTCTCTGTGAATAGTCCATCTAGCTCTATAGCCACCAGATTCCATGACTGCATGAGTCATTTAGGAAACTGGATGGTAGACAATTGTCTAAAGCTCAACTCCTCTAAGACCAAAGTTCTCCTATTCGGCATTAGCTCCTCTATCTGGACAGATAGTTTGTGGCTTTCTCAACTCGGCCCTTTGCCAATACCAGCGTGCATAGCTAAAAACCTTGGGGTCATTTTGATACAAAACTGTCATTTGAATCCCAAACTAATCACATTACTTCCACCTGTTTTTTTATCCTCAAAATTTTGAGGAAAATACTTCCTTCGATCCCTTTTGATCTAAGAAAAACAGTGGTATCTGCACTCATCTCATTCAGATTGGATTACTGCAACGCCCTGTTCACCAGCGCACTAAAACGCAGTATCCAAAAGCTCCAGATTGCACAAAATGCGGCAGCTAGAGTGCTGCCGGGGACCACCCGATTTGACACCGCGTCTAAGGCCCTGTTTCAACTGCACTGGTTGCCGGTGGCAAAGCAGATCCAGTTCAAATCAAATCCCTTTGCATAGCTTTAAATCTTTGAACAAACTAGGGCCAGAGCAGATGTCAAGCTTTCTTAAGCCATACGCTCTGACAAGATCCCTGAGATCAGCCGAACATGGAAATCTTGTTGTCCCTAGAGTGCGCAGGGTCAACTGGGGTGGTATGAGTTTTACCATTACTACGGCCAAACTTTGGAACTCCTTGCCAATCTCTCTTAAAAAAGAAACTAATCTGTTGAAATTTAGAATGGGCCTAAAAACCTGGCTTTTTAAAGGGTGAGTCTCAACTATTCCATCTAACTCTGTCTGTCTGAAGGTAGCACCTAGACACCTCAGGGTATTAGTAGCGCTTTATAAATATATCATCAATCAATCATCAATCAATCAATGTTATCCAATGGTGGATAGGGGGCCTCCGGTTGTTGTCTGCTCACGGGCACACCGCTTGGATGTGGGAGCAAAGCTCCTAGGGATTAGCTCAGGCCAAAGGGGGATATGAGTTAGCATACAAGGTGCACCCACAGCGGCACAGGGGCGGCCAGGTACAGGGTGCTGGATAGGCGTCGGGTGCCCTGTTAATTTCAACGGGGATTCTCCGGTCACAACAAAGACTGCAGACTCGGGCACAGAAAACTTCTGGAGGTGACCACCAGTTGGAGAGGTAAGTTGGGATGCAGGGGGATGCCTGGAGACTGCCGGCTGGGCCTCCCAAGTCCGTGGGGCATCGGGTGCAGGGGTGTCTTTAGGCATCGGGTTTTTCTTACCGGTTTAAGTCGCGTTCAGGGGGACCCTCCAGATAGAGGCTGCAGGCATCGGCTGGAGGCTTGAGGCAGGTAGGGGATCACCAGATCTGGCTGGCTGCTGGACACAATAGGATTTCGCTGGAGCAGATATAGGTCGGGACAGGCCGTAGGGCTGGGGCCAAGTAAGTTGGTGTCCTCCTCTTCTTCTTTCAGCACAGCTCTTCGGTCCTTCTTCTCTTCTTTTTGCTTGTCTGAGGAGGCAAGGCATTGGGTTGCACCTAAATACAAAATTTAGGGGCGTTTCAGGTAGGGACAAATGGTTCCCTTCCTTGGGGTGGGTACACCCCCTATTATGCCACCCTCCAGTGGGAGGGGGTCATAAGCCTCACTCTGGTCAGCTGGGTCCCCCATCTTCAAGATGGCGGAGACTGAGAGTTGTGCTTCACCTCGCCTCTCCCACCTGAGGACTGGGGTTGGCAAAGCTGGGCACACCTTGCCTCCTATCTTGGTTTTCCCGCTGATTCTCCCGCCCAAAGTGGAGGTTAGAACCGGTGGGGTCCAGTTGCTTGGAGCAGCAAATGACTTGGTCAGCTCACAAAGGCAGCAAGCCTTTGAAGCTTCTCCTTCGTGGACCCTGCCCATCCTGGGGGAGGAGGCTTGGCACCTCTGCCCGGGATGTGCTTTGTTTCAGTACCCTGAGAGCGGGAGGTTTTCAACCCAGGGGTCCAGAAACATGTCTGGTGGTGGCAGCTGGTGAGCAGCCACTCAGCCAAGACACTAGAGTTAGGTCATTTTTCAGGGGACATCTCTAAGATGCCCTCTGAGTGCATTTGGCATTAAATCCCACACTGGCATCAGTGTGGGTTTAATTTGCTGAGAAGTTTGGTACCAAACTTTCCAGGATTCAGTAAAGCCATTATGGGGCTGTGGAGTTCGTACTGACAAACTCCCAGACCATATACTCTTTATGGCTCTACTGCACTTACAAGGTCTAAGAATCGACTTAGACACTGTAGGGGTACAGTGCTCCTGCAACTGTACCCTCACCAGTGGTATAGTGCACCCACCTAGAGGGGTGTCTTACCAATACCATTGCAGTGGGTTGTAGGCATGGCACACAGGGATGTGTGCCATGTCGACTCTTCACTTGTCTCTTCACCAAAACATGCAGCCTGCAATGGCAGTTTTATGTGATAAGGAACAGGGCTTCTAAGGGTGGCACAATCTGTGCTGCAGCCCTTAGAGGCCTTCCCTGGTCACAGGGCCCTTGGTACCTCTGGTACCTTTTACAAGCGACTTACATGTGGCCAGAGAGGTGCCAATTTGAGGGTACAAAGTACAGTTTTAGGGAAAGAACATAGGCCCTGGGTTCCTGGTTGCCAGGAACCCAGCGCACACTCAGTCAAAGAGCATCAACATCAGGCAGAAAGTGCTGGGCAACCATGCAAAAAAAGGGGCACTTACCTAAAGCACACCTCCTGGGGTTGGCTGCCCCACAAAGCCCATTGGCATAAAGGGGAGCAGCACAAACCACATAGTTGCTGTTTACGTGTATGAAAAAGGCCACTTATTGAAAACAGGTGCACATCACAAATTTCAACCCTAGGCCTTAGCCTTACAAAACTAAACTTCACTATACAACCATTTTACCTACTTCATTACCCCCTCCCTTAATAATGCCCCTCCCCCTTACATTTTTAACTTGCTCTTTGAAACGCCTATCCTGTTATAAAACTGTTGACCCTTACTCTCTTACACTTTAAACAACATCTATTAACTGTCTAAGTATCCTAAACCTTAATTTTTAACTTCTTACTTCCTCCAGGTGTAACTTTATTGCCACCTATGTTCACAACAATATCTTAATCTAGCAATATGGCAACTGAAACTGCCTACCGCCACTCAGAAAGGCCTCGACTTTCTGACCCCCACCCCAGGATTCCCTGTTCCCCGTCTCCCATTGAGTGTTTCCTCCAGCACCTTCTTGACTTGCATCAGGTTTTGCTCCATCCCTTAGTTAGATAAGTGAACTCTGTTGCCTCTAAAAAATTCCACAGCGTCGTACCTCAATTCCGGGTGCTCCACCCGGTTGAAACCCTCTTCCTTAGAGAAAGTATGCATATCTCGATTGATCTTGCGCCTGGCCCTATTAATGTCTGCGGACCTGTCTGCCCCCCTCCATTGGCCTCCTGGGGATAAATTCTGTCCATACGACAAAAGTGTCCACCCACTGTCTCCTAATTTCTAAAACATCCCACTTCATCTCCTTCAATATTGCCAGTCCTTTCGTCACTACCATGTCATTTTCCCCCAAGCATCAACATTTTCAGACATGTGCACCTTTTTAACAACTTATTCAAACATTGCAGCAGTTCATACCACAGCATACCATCTTTTCTATGCCAAGTAACTTTGTACAGCTGATGATCAAGCCCAAGATTGGCACCTTGACCCTTCTGTACTTCATACCTCTCCGCCCATTTTACAAAAGAATGTCTTACTATCCAAATCGATAGCTCTACTGCCTCCGGGCCTGCCACTGCAGCTGAAAAGAATGATATATATGAGATACAAAGAAGACACAACACTCTTAACATTCCTCCTGCATCAGCCGTACATAATGGTGAAAGCAGTGTGATGACCACTGACCCAATTGCATGATCCTACCCCAACCCTGTCGAGCAGCTTCCATAGCAAACCTGATCCTGAAAAAATGGGTCCCATATTCTCCTGGAAATTCCCTAGTTTCGTCAAGGCTTTTCTCAAAACCCATAAAAGTTCAAAATACGTCACCCAGTGCCATCCAAGTTCCTGAAAACTCCCCTACTGATACCCCGCTGATCACTCTAAGTTTGGTGGACCACCTTACTGGGCATAAGCTTGACACACTATATTCCCTGCTGCCCTCTGATCAGTCTTAGAACGAGAAATATATAGCTCCAATCTGTCCCCTGTGACCCTCACCGCCTCCCATACTAAACCTGTGACCCCCGTCCCAAAAAACATCCATTCCATTAACTTTGAGAACAAAACAATTTCTTCCCTGCCACTGCATATAACTGGCATGGCCCCCACCTCCCTGCCAAGGAGCTGCCTTGATAATGGCTTCCTCACTCTGGGTTTGTGCCCCTGCTATCTTGCTCAACCCTCGAGCATCCTTCTCCCAAGTTCCCCTGCCTTTTGGTGCATAGCCCCACAGAAAAATGCCCATAAATACAATTCCCACCAGCTTCTCTGTAATTATGTTGCTTGAATATGAATTTAACTTGAAAAAACAAAAGACAAGAGGTGTTTGGCAAAACAGGAACAGATGGTTTAATTAAACTCTTCGACTGGGAGCACAGTTACAGAAGCGGGCTGAGACTGTCTCAAAGTACAATCAATCTGAGCGAGTTTTTATACAGTTTTTGGGCATCATAAAAATACTTCCGGTGATCCTTGTTTGGTAAATAATGTGGGCCTTGTTTGTGGAGTTGTAAATAAGGCCTCTGCTATCAATTGCATGTGGGCCTCAACATTGCATGGACACAATCTGGGCCAGTGGGTAACGTGTCTAGATGTCCGCCATGAGAGGCGCGTGATCACTGCGTGTAAGGTGTGTGCTGTGTCCTGATTAACTATGTGTTTCCAGTTTCATGTGGCATTTTATGATGTTTTTGGAATGTGTGCACTCATCCGGCCATGTGTGCTTTATTGGGGTCAATTTCCCTGGATCATTGTGGTGTTGCTGTGCTTATCTGGGGGATGGACCTGAGTTTCCTGTTCACACATTTGTCTGCCGGCTACGTGCCACCCCACCTGTGATGTGTCAATCAGTAACCTTAGGCCTATGTCGAGGAGCCTGCCTGACCACGTATTTCGGAGTGTGGGTTGACGGAGAGTTCATGACGGGAGAGTTTGTTAATAGTGTGATGCGATTTCACTCACATATGCAACTGTATTATTATAAACATTGGCATCGATTTTATCAATATCAACTCTGGATAAATCCTTCTCAATCAATGCTAGCATATACTGCACTACGTCCTCCTCCCTGTGCCATACCTCTGATTGTCGCCTATCCCTACTGGCTATACACTCCTGCCAAGCATGCACATATGCCTTCCTAGTGGATTCTGCTAGAGACCCTACCACCAACTGAAGCTTCCTTTCGTGCCTATGCTCTACATTGCTGCCAGCATCGGTGTCTTGACCTTGTCTGCATCTGTGGCCAGCCCATGGAACTTCTCCCACTTTGAATGAGACAGAGCATTCGCACTGTCATTGTCCACTACCGGTACATGCCTAGCCCTGAAAACTACATCATGCCTCAAGCAGTCCATCACAAAACCTATCAACAATATGAGCACCTGTTCCTCCCGCACAGACTGTCTATTGACCACATGCACCCCTGCCATATTGTCAACTCCGAACAATGTGCACCAATTACTGACCCAGAGGGTCACTGCCATTACAAGGGGAAAGATATCCAGGAAAGCTATGCTCCTGCCCTCCCCGCTTTCAGTCCCATGGCCATTCCTCCGCACACCACGTGCCCCGTCAGTACAAACTGAACCTTAGCCTGTCTTGTGGCTCATGCCTCCTGGCCTGCCTGGATACGTTGGCACAGGCCTGGCTGCCATGATGACTTTTGCGCACGTTACTCTTAGCCGTTGTTCTGTCGCCCTCTGCTACTGCCAAGTTATTTTACAACTGTCTGCATTTTCTGTTTCTCACCTTTTCTCCTGTTCCCTTTGGGCTCAGTCTGAACAACAGTTACAAGGTCGAATAACACGTCCCTGGTTCTTACTGATTTGGCCCGTCCCTCGCACCTAGACATAACACCATGTACAGCTGCCATGGAGAAATTAGTGTGCTTTTAATAATACGGTCGCCCGCTCTAGACACACTTGGAGACGACCTTTCCAGAGAGAAGAGCTGTGATTGTCTGCTGATGTAATTTTGCATCTAGAGACTGAGGTATGGGGGTTCGCTAGTCAAAGCCCAGAGGTCTTCTATTTTCATAATAAACTGGCTTCCAGCACGGGGAGGGTGGTAATGTTAGTTATACATATATCCACTGCTTTATGAGATGCTTTCCCCGTTCGTATTCTATGGAGTAGTAACTATGCTGATTATATTATTCATATGTATTATGCTAGTAGTACTGACACGTGTACTGTATCTTAGAGCACGTAAGTTGAAATAAATATTTAGAACTATACAGCGTCTCTTATTACGCATGTTGTGGACAGGTACGAGTGAGTGACAAAAGAGTGTTCTTGCCTCTGCGAGTCCTGAGAGAGAGATACCGTGTTCTGGGTTGTCTAATCATTGGTACATTAGTGCCAATGGGACGCTAAGGCTAGTTGGGTTGGGGTTTTGGGTGCTAAGGTCTATGGTTGGCTCACCACTATATTTCGAGGTCCTATTATCCTGTGCATAGCTCTGTATGGTCAGAAACCTTATGACATGGCGCGACCAACGAGTGGGGCAGCTTACTTGCGAGACACTTGAGTAGTACTTGTGCTTGTCCACAAACCCCTCACGTACGCTTCCGGAAGCGTGTGTGACGGCGATACCTCCTATATTGCAGATTTTGTAGGTTCTTTCAAGCTTGATGTTATTAAAAAGGTTTCTTAAATATAACCCTTTTTGTGCTGCCTCGTGTAAGATTGTTGAATAGACCCGTTAGTAATGGCGGGTATAGACATAGCGGCGCATAGCCGCACAGCACTCCGGGATCACTTACGGGTGTATGGAGTGCCAGACGCGGGAGTTGAACTAGTCTTTGTGGTTCAAGCCGATCCGGCTTTCCACTTTGAAGTGTTCTACTCTTGGATCACTTTTCCAGCGGTGGACGCGAACGATAATCTGTTCCATGAATATGAACACACTAACGTCCCCGCTGTCTATCGACCGTATACTACTCTTGAAGTACCGCTCACGGCTTGGCAACACCGTGTTTGGTTTAATGGCGCCCTCCCACAACCGACTACCACGGTTCGTTTAGGCCCCTTATCAATTGAGGGGGCCACGTAGCCTGTTTTGGCCGGGTACACCCCACATCCGCATTATATGACAATACCAGTCGCGGAACTGCGCACTATGTATGCGGCCTTGGTGCAGGTGCATCGAGCTTTAGTGCGATATGTTACAGGCAGCATCCATGGAGCCGCTCCTGGAGTTGCCGGCCAACCAGCTGCTGCAGGCGGCGTGACCATAAGTCCTGTCATGGTGAATTCGGTGATGGGCAAACGTCCACAAAATAAGGATGATTTTCCTTATTGGCTTGCAGAAAAGTTTGATCAGTTGGAGGCAGTTTTTCCACATACAACTCCAGTGGATAAACATCGTATTTTAACGATTAGTTTGCCAAAAGACTTAATTCCCGAGTTGACAGCATGTGACAACTGGGGTAAGGTATTCGCAGCAGTATATTCTAAATGTTTTGGTACTCCTTCCATGACGGTTCTCCCCTCTGTAATTAAAAAAGTACAGGACGAACATGGCCCTGAAGCGGCTGTGGAATTAGGGATGAGACTGGTGGGAGTGTTTGAAGTAGTAGCTGAGCTGATCCTTGCGAATGTCAAGGGCGATGCAGTGAACTTTCAAGTAGCTAACGCTTTGGCTCTAGTCCCAGAATTGGACAAGCCTCGCGAATTACCGAAAATTATTACCCAGGCTTACAAAACTATTGGTAGAAATAGCCTGGGTAATAAGCCTTTTGCAAAACAGCAAACACAATCGCAAACACAACAACAACAAACCAAATCTCAGTCTGAGAAAGATGAGAAACCAGTCTTCACTAAAAAGAGCTGGAGGCTGAAAAAACAGGGTAAGCAACAAAAGAAGCCGGGGTCGAGAGGCGCATCCCCGGTTTCAGTTTCTTCTGAACGCACTTATGATTTACGCGATAGAGCGAGAATTAAGTCACCGGATAGGTTTCAGATCCCTGATACGCGTTCTCCTCGTTCTTCACAGGCACAGACTTCGTCACAGGCCGGTGGAGGAGACCGCCAGGATAGAGGAAGGGACCGAGAGGCCCCCAGGGACGAGACCAGCCTCGACAACAAGTCAGAGGAAAAGCGGAAGACGCTCAACGTTTTCGACCACAATTTCAGAAGAAGAAAGTTGCCGCTGTAACAGCGAAATATGCCACAGACGGTGAGAACGAGGCTCCTGAATTGGACGTGGGCAGTAACCCTCCTAGACAGCGCCGCGGAAGTTACCATAGTGCGGGAGGCGCTACGTCCTCATATGGAGGCGACAGCAACTGAAACATTCATTACTGTTGAAACAGCAGACACCAGAGTGGCACCCCTGACAGACTATTTAATATTGTCATTCAAATTGAAGGTGATATACAGCGTGTAATTAAAGGGATTTTTTGGGAAAATCTGAGCTCTTCATATGACATTTTGTTAGCAGAGGCGGATTGGCCACCCCCATTCGTTCTTGCTGCGCGTAAAGGGGAGGAGGTAATCCTTCCGAGCTTTTCTCGACATGTCCCAAAGGACAAAGCGGAGGCTCTTGCAGCAGAGTGGGCTGTGTCCCTGGCTCCAGCGTTATTCCGCAATCACGTGGGTTGGGACGAAGATTCTCCCCCCCATGAAATACCTTTGCGGTCACTACCGCAGCCACAACCCCAATATCCCATAAAACGTGAAGCCAAAGGCCCCGTTTCCGAAATTCTGACTCAGTTGGAATATCAGGGAGTAATTGAACCCTGTGTATCACCTATGAACAATCCCCTTTCGCGGTTTCTAAACCCGATGGATCGTACCAGATCAGTTGACTGGGGGTGAGTGTTTGATTGGCTCAAACGTTCCGTCCATCATCCCCTTTTGTATCGCTTTGGTCGCCCTAAGTTGGCGGGGGTATGCCCAGACGTGGGTCCCTTGCTCACTTTGCCACTGGATTCAAGCAAGCCTGGCTGATGACGGCTGAAATGCCAGAAACCGGTCCTAGGATGCTTGTTTCCGGTCCAGGGAAGACATGGCTTGGCAGTTCGGGCTGGACTGTTCCCATGAGGCACAGGGTCAGACTGATTTGCATATGGCCATGTCTGAACTGGGGTGGTGGAGTGAGCTAAAGAATGATGATGGATTAAACCCAGATCAGTTGACTGGGGGTGAGTGTTTGATTGGCTCAAACGTTCCGTCCATCATCCCCTTTTGTATCGCTTTGGTCGCCCTAAGTTGGCGGGGGTATGCCCAGACGTGGGTCCCTTGCTCACTTTGCCACTGGATTCAAGCAAGCCTGGCTGATGACGGCTGAAATGCCAGAAACCGGTCCTAGAATGCTTGTTTCCGGTCCAGGGAAGACATGGCTTGGCAGTTCGGGCTGGACTGTTCCCATGAGGCACAGGGTCAGACTGATTTGCATATGGCCATGTCTGAACTGGGGTGGTGGAGTGAGCTAAAGAATGATGATGGATTAAACCCAGATCAGTTGACTGGGGGTGAGTGTTTGATTGGCTCAAACGTTCCGTCCATCATCCCCTTTTGTATCGCTTTGGTCGCCCTAAGTTGGCGGGGGTATGCCCAGACGTGGGTCCCTTGCTCACTTTGCCACTGGATTCAAGCAAGCCTGGCTGATGACGGCTGAAATGCCAGAAACCGGTCCTAGGATGCTTGTTTCCGGTCCAGGGAAGACATGGCTTGGCAGTTCGGGCTGGACTGTTCCCATGAGGCACAGGGTCAGACTGATTTGCATATGGCCATGTCTGAACTGGGGTGGTGGAGTGAGCTAAAGAATGATGATGGATTAAACCCAGATCAGTTGACTGGGGGTGAGTGTTTGATTGGCTCAAACGTTCCGTCCATCATCCCCTTTTGTATCGCTTTGGTCGCCCTAAGTTGGCGGGGGTATGCCCAGACGTGGGTCCCTTGCTCACTTTGCCACTGGATTCAAGCAAGCCTGGCTGATGACGGCTGAAATGCCAGAAACCGGTCCTAGGATGCTTGTTTCCGGTCCAGGGAAGACATGGCTTGGCAGTTCGGGCTGGACTGTTCCCATGAGGCACAGGGTCAGACTGATTTGCATATGGCCATGTCTGAACTGGGGTGGTGGAGTGAGCTAAAGAATGATGATGGATTAAACCCAGATCAGTTGACTGGGGGTGAGTGTTTGATTGGCTCAAACGTTCCGTCCATCATCCCCTTTTGTATCGCTTTGGTCGCCCTAAGTTGGCGGGGGTATGCCCAGACGTGGGTCCCTTGCTCACTTTGCCACTGGATTCAAGCAAGCCTGGCTGATGACGGATGAAATACCAGAAACCGGTCCTAGGATGCTTGTTTCCGGTCCAGGGAAGACATGGCTTGGCAGTTCGGGCTGGACTGTTCCCATGAGGCACAGGGTCAGACTGATTTGCATATGGCCATGTCTGAACTGGGGTGGTGGAGTGAGCTAAAGAATGATGATGGATTAAACCCAGATCAGTTGACTGGGGGTGAGTGTTTGATTGGCTCAAACGTTCCGTCCATCATCCCCTTTTGTATCGCTTTGGTCGCCCTAAGTTGGCGGGGGTATGCCCAGACGTGGGTCCCTTGCTCACTTTGCCACTGGATTCAAGCAAGCCTGGCTGATGACGGCTGAAATGCCAGAAACCGGTCCTAGGATGCTTGTTTCCGGTCCAGGGAAGACATGGCTTGGCAGTTCGGGCTGGACTGTTCCCATGAGGCACAGGGTCAGACTGATTTGCATATGGCCATGTCTGAACTGGGGTGGTGGAGTGAGCTAAAGAATGATGATGGATTAAACCCAGATCAGTTGACTGGGGGTGAGTGTTTGATTGGCTCAAACGTTCCGTCCATCATCCCCTTTTGTATCGCTTTGGTCGCCCTAAGTTGGCGGGGGTATGCCCAGACGTGGGTCCCTTGCTCACTTTGCCACTGGATTCAAGCAAGCCTGGCTGATGACGGCTGAAATGCCAGAAACCGGTCCTAGGATGCTTGTTTCCGGTCCAGGGAAGACATGGCTTGGCAGTTCGGGCTGGACTGTTCCCATGAGGCACAGGGTCAGACTGATTTTCATATGGCCATGTCTGAACTGGGGTGGTGGAGTGAGCTAAAGAATGATGATGGATTAAACCCAGATCAGTTGACTGGGGGTGAGTGTTTGATTGGCTCAAACGTTCCGTCCATCATCCCCTTTTGTATCGCTTTGGTCGCCCTAAGTTGGCAGGGGTATGCCCAGACGTGGGTCCCTTGCTCACTTTGCCACTGGATTCAAGCAAGCCTGGCTGATGACGGCTGAAATGCCAGAAACCGGTCCTAGGATGCTTGTTTCCGGTCCAGGGAAGACATGGCTTGGCAGTTCGGGCTGGACTGTTCCCATGAGGCACAGGGTCAGACTGATTTGCATATGGCCATGTCTGAACTGGGGTGGTGGAGTGAGCTAAAGAATGATGATGGATTAAACCCAGATCAGTTGACTGGGGGTGAGTGTTTGATTGGCTCAAACGTTCCGTCCATCATCCCTTTTGTATCGCTTTGGTCGCCCTAAGTTGGCGGGGGTATGCCCAGACGTGGGTCCCTTGCTCACTTTGCCACTGGATTCAAGCAAGCCTGGCTGATGACGGCTGAAATGCCAGAAACCGGTCCTAGGATGCTTGTTTCCGGTCCAGGGAAGACATGGCTTGGCAGTTCGGGCTGGACTGTTCCCATGAGGCACAGGGTCAGACTGATTTGCATATGGCCATGTCTGAACTGGGGTGGTGGAGTGAGCTAAAGAATGATGATGGATTAAACCCAGATCAGTTGACTGGGGGTGAGTGTTTGATTGGCTCAAACGTTCCGTCCATCATCCCCTTTTGTATCGCTTTGGTCGCCCTAAGTTGGCGGGGGTATGCCCAGACGTGGGTCCCTTGCTCACTTTGCCACTGGATTCAAGCAAGCCTGGCTGATGACGGCTGAAATGCCAGAAACCGGTCCTAGGATGCTTGTTTCCGGTCCAGGGAAGACATGGCTTGGCAGTTCGGGCTGGACTGTTCCCATGAGGCACAGGGTCAGACTGATTTGCATATGGCCATGTCTGAACTGGGGTGGTGGAGTGAGCTAAAGAATGATGATGGATTAAACCCAGATCAGTTGACTGGGGGTGAGTGTTTGATTGGCTCAAACGTTCCGTCCATCATCCCCTTTTGTATCGCTTTGGTCGCCCTAAGTTGGCGGGGGTATGCCCAGTCGTGGGTCCCTTGCTCACTTTGCCACTGGATTCAAGCAAGCCTGGCTGATGACGGCTGAAATGCCAGAAACCGGTCCTAGGATGCTTGTTTCCGGTCCAGGGAAGACATGGCTTGGCAGTTCGGGCTGGACTGTTCCCATGAGGCACAGGGTCAGACTGATTTGCATATGGCCATGTCTGAACTGGGGTGGTGGAGTGAGCTAAAGAATGATGATGGATTAAACCCAGATCAGTTGACTGGGGGTGAGTGTTTGATTGGCTCAAACGTTCCGTCCATCATCCCCTTTTGTATCGCTTTGGTCGCCCTAAGTTGGCGGGGGTATGCCCAGACGTGGGTCCCTTGCTCACTTTGCCACTGGATTCAAGCAAGCCTGGCTGATGACGGCTGAAATGCCAGAAACCGGTCCTAGGATGCTTGTTTCCGGTCCAGGGAAGACATGGCTTGGCAGTTCGGGCTGGACTGTTCCCATGAGGCACAGGGTCAGACTGATTTGCATATGGCCATGTCTGAACTGGGGTGGTGGAGTGAGCTAAAGAATGATGATGGATTAAACCCAGATCAGTTGACTGGGGGTGAGTGTTTGATTGGCTCAAACGTTCCGTCCATCATCCCCCTTTTGTATCGCTTTAGTATTGGATTA
>CAWUFW010024511.1:57500-59270 GCA_963921515.1 Calotriton arnoldi | reverse complement strand
CTCCCTCTCTCTCGTTCTCCTCTCTCTCGTTCTCTCTCTCTCGTTCTCCTCTCTCTCTCGTTCTCCCTCTCTCTCGTTCTCCCTCTCTCTCGTTCTCCTCTCTCTCTCGTTCTCCCTCTCTCTCGTTCTCCCTCTCTCTCGTTCTCCCTCTCTCTCGTTCTCCCTCTCTCTCGTTCTCCCTCTCTCTCGTTCTCCCTCTCTCTCGTTCTCCCTCTCTCTCGTTCTCCCTCTCTCTCGTTCTCCCTCTCTCTCGTTCTCCCTCTCTCTCGTTTTCTCTCACGTTCTCCCTCTCTCACGTTCTCCCTCTCTCACGTTCTCCCTCTCTCACGTTCTCCCTCTCTCACGTTCTCCCTCTCGTTCGTTTTCTCTCTCGTTCGTTCTCTCTCGATCTCCCTCTCTCACGTTCTCCCTCTCTCACGTTCTCCCTCTCTCACGTTCTCCCTCTCTCACGTTCTCCCTCTCTCACGTTCTCCCTCTCTCACGTTCTCCCTCTCTCACGTTCTCCCTCTCTCTCGTTCTCCCTCTCACGTTCTCCCTCTCTCTCGTTCTCCCTCTCTCTCGTTCTCCCTCTCTCTCGTTCTCTCTCTCTCGTTCTCCCTCTCTCGTTCTCCCTCTCTCGTTCTCCCTCTCTCGTTCTCCCTCTCTCGTTCTCCCTCTCTCGTTCTCCCTCGTTTTCTCCCTCGTTCTCTCTCGCGTGCTCTCTCTCCCGCGTGCTCTCTCTCCCGCGTGCTCTCTCCCGCGTGCTCTCTCCCGCGTGCTCTCTCTCCCGCGTGCTCTCTCTCCCGCGTGCTCTCTCTCCCGCGTGCTCTCTCTCCCGCGTGCTCTCTCTCTCGCGTGCTCTCTCTCTCGCGTGCTCTCTCTCTCGCGTGCTCTCTCTCTCGCGTTCTCTCTCGCGTTCTCTCTCGTTCTCTCTCTCGTTCTCTCTCTCGTTCTCTCTCGTTCTCTCTCTCTTTCGTGTTCTCTCTCTCTCTCTCGTGTTCTCTCTCTCGTGTTCTCTCTCTCTCTCGTGTTCTCTCTCTCTCTCTCGTTCTCTCTCTCTCGTGTTCTCTCTCTCTCTCGTGTTCTCTCTCTCTCTCGTGTTCTCTCTCTCTCTCTCGTGTTCTCTCTCTCTCTCTCGTGTTCTCTCTCTCTCTCGTGTTCTCTCTCTCTCTCTCGTGTTCTCTCTCTCTCTCTCTCGTGTTCTCTCTCTCTCTCTCTCTCGTGTTCTCTCTCTCTCTCTCTCGTGTTCTCTCTCTCTCTCTCTCTCTCTCGTGTTCTCTCTCTCTCTCTCTCTCTCGTGTTCTCTCTCTCTCTCTCTCTCTCTCTCTCTCGTGTTCTCGTTCTCTCTCTCTCTCGTGTTCTCTCTCTCTCGTGTTCTCTCTCTCTCGTGTTCTCTCTCTCTCTCTCGTGTTCTCTCTCTCTCGTGTTCTCTCTCTCTCTCGTGTTCTCGTTCTCTCTCGTGTTCTCGCTCTCTCTCGTGTTCTCGCTCTCTCTCGTGTTCTCTCTCTCTCTCGTGTTCTCTCTCTCTCTCTCTCTCGTGTTCTCTCTCTCTCTCGTGTTCTCTCTCTCTCTCTCTCTCTCTCTCTCTCTCGTGTTCTCTCTCTCTCTCGTGTTCTCTCTCTCTCGTGTTCTCTCTCTCTCTCGTGTTCTCTCTCTCTCTCGTGTTCTCTCTCTCTCTCGTGTTCTCTCTCTCTCGTCTCTCTCTCTCTCTCTCGTGTTCTCTCTCTCTCTCTCTCTCTCTCTCTCTCTCGTTCTCTCTCTCTCGTTCTCTCTCTCTCGTTCTCTCTCTCG
>CAWUFW010024511.1:45000-47500 GCA_963921515.1 Calotriton arnoldi | reverse complement strand
TTCTCTCTCTCTCTCTCGTGTTCTCTCTCTCTCTCTCGTGTTCTCTCTCTCTCGTGTTCTCTCTCTCTCTCGTGTTCTCTCTCTCTCTCGTGTTCTCTCTCTCTCTCGTGTTCTCTCTCTCGTGTTCTCTCTCTCTCTCTCTCGTGTTCTCTCTCGTGTGTTCTCTCTCTCTCTCTCTCGTGTTCTCTCTCTCTCTCTCGTCTCTCTCTCTCGTGTTCTCTCTCTCTCGTGTTCTCTCTCTCTCGTGTTCTCTCTCTCTCGTGTTCTCTCTCTCTCGTGTTCTCTCTCTCTCGTGTTCTCTCTCTCTCGTGTTCTCTCTCTCTCTCGTGTTCTCGTTCTCTCTCTCTCTCTCTCGTGTTCTCTCTCTCTCTCTCTCGTGTTCTCTCTCTCTCTCTCTCGTGTTCTCTCTCTCTCTCTCTCGTGTTCTCTCTCTCTCTCTCTCTCTCGTGTTCTCTCTCTCTCTCTCTCTCTCTCTCTCTGTCTCTCTCTCTCTCTCTCTCTCTCGTGTTCTCTCTCTCTCTCTCTCTCTCGTGTTCTCTCTCTCTCTCTCTCTCTCGTGTTCTCTCTCTCTCTCTCGTGTTCTCTCTCTCTCTCGTGTTCTCTCTCTCTCTCGTGTTCTCTCTCTCTCTCGTGTTCTCTCTCTCTCTCGTGTTCTCTCTCTCTCTCGTGTTCTCTCTCTCTCTCTCGTGTTCTCTCTCTCGTCTCTCTCTCTCTCGTGTTCTCTCTCTCTCTCTCTCGTGTTCTCTCTCTCTCTCGTGTTCTCTCTCTCTCTCGTGTTCTCTCTCGTGTTCTCGCTCTCTCTCGTGTTCTCTCTCTCTCTCGTGTTCTCTCTCTCTCTCGTGTTCTCTCTCTCTCTCGTGTTCTCTCTCTCTCGTGTTCTCGTTCTCTCGTGTTCTCGTTCTCTCTCTCTCGTTCTCTCTCTCGTTCTCTCTCTCTCGTGTTCTCTCTCTCTCTCGTGTTCTCTCTCTTCTCTCTCTCTCTCGTGTTCTCTCTCTCTCTCTCGTGTTCTCTCTCTCTCTCTCTCTCTCTCTCTCTCGTGTTCTCTCTCTCTCGTGTTCTCTCTCTCTCTCGTGTTCTCTCTCTCGTGCTCTCTCTCGTGTTCTCTCTCTCTCGTGCTCTCTCTCGTGTTCTCTCGCTCTCTTTCTCTCTCTCGTTCTCTCTCTCTCTCGTGTTCTCTCTCTCTCTCTCTCTCGTGTTCTCTCTCTCTCTCTCGTGTTCTCTCTCTCTCTCTCTCTCTCGTTCTCTCTCTCTCTCTCTCTCTCTCTCTCTCTCTCTCTCTCTCGTGTTCTCTCTCTCTCTCTCGTGTTCTCTCTCTCTCTCTCTCTCGTTCTCTCTCTCTCTCTCGTTCTCTCTCTCTCTCTCGTGTTCTCTCTCTCTCTCTCGTTTTCTCTCTCTCTCTCGTGTTCTCTCTCTCTCTCGTGTTCTCTCTCTCTCTCGTGTTCTCTCTCTCTCTCGTGTTCTCTCTCTCTCTCTCTCGTCTCTCTCTCTCTCTCGTGTCTCTCTCTCTCTCGTTCTCTCTCTCTCTCGTTCTCTCTCTCTCTCGTCTCTCTCTCTCTCTCGTTCTCTCTCTCTCGTCTCTCTCTCTCTCGTTCTCTCTCTCTCTCTCTCGTGTTCTCTCTCTCTCTCGTGTCTCTCTCTCTCTCGTGTTCTCTCTCTCTCGTTCTCTCTCTCTCTCTCTCTCTCTCGTTCTCTCTCTCTCGTTCTCTCTCTCTCGTGTTCTCTCTCTCTCGTGTTCTCTCTCTCTCTCGTGTTCTCTCTCTCTCGTGTTCTCTCTCTCTCGTGTTCTCTCTCTCTCGTGTTCTCTCTCTCTCTCTCTCTCTCTCTCGTGTTCTCTCTCTCTCTCGTGTTCTCTCTCTCTCTCGTGTTCTCTCTCTCTCTCTCTCTCGTGTTCTCTCTCTCTCTCTCTCTCTCGTGTTCTCTCTCTCTCTCGTGTTCTCTCTCTCTCTCGTGTTCTCTCTCTCTCTCGTGTTCTCTCTCTCTCTCTCGTGTTCTCTCTCTCTCTCTCGTCTCTCTCTCTCTCTCTCTCTCTCTCTCTCTCTCTCGTGTTCTCTCTCTCTCTCTCTCTCTCTCTCGTGTTCTCTCTCTCTCTCGTTCTCTCTCTCTCGTGTTCTCTCTCTCTCGTGTTCTCTCTCTCTCGTGTTCTCTCTCTCTCGTGTTCTCTCTCTCTCTCTCTCTCTGTTCTCTCTCTCGTGTTCTCTCTCTCTCTCGTGTTCTCTCTCTCTCGTGTGTTCTCTCTCTCTCGTGTGTTCTCTCTCTCTCGTGTGTTCTCTCTCTCTCGTGTTCTCTCTCTCTCGTGTTCTCTCTCTCGTGTTCTCTCTCGTGTTCTCTCTCGTGTTCTCTCTCTCTCTCTCGTGTTCTCTCTCTCGTGTTCTCTCTCTCGTTCTCTCTCTCGTGTTCTCTCTCTCTCTCGTGTTCTCTCTCTCGCTCGTGTTCTCTCTCTCGCTCGTGTTCTCTCTCTCTCGCTCGTGTTCTCTCTCTCTCGCTCGTGTTCTCTCTCTCT
>CAWUFW010024511.1:0-40000 GCA_963921515.1 Calotriton arnoldi | reverse complement strand
TCGTGTTCTCTCTCTCGTTCGTTCTCTCTCTCTCGTTCTCTCTCTCTCTCTCGTTCTCTCTCTCGTTCTCTCTCTCTCTCTCTCGTTCTCTCTCTCTCTCTCGTTCTCTCTCTCTCTCGTTCTCTCTCTCTCTCTCGTCGTTCTCTCTCTCTCTCGTTCGTTCTCTCTCTCTCGTTCGTTCTCTCTCTCTCGTTCGTTCTCTCTCTCGTTCGTTCTCTCTCGTGTTCTCTCTCTCGTGTTCTCTCTCTCGTTCGCGTTCTCTCTCTCGTTCGTTCTCTCTCTCTCTCGTTCGTTCTCTCTCTCTCTCGTTCGTTCTCTCTCTCTCGTTCGTTCTCTCTCTCGTTCGTTCTCTCTCTCTCGTTCGTTCTCTCTCTCTCATGTTCTCTCTCTCTCTCGTGTTCTCTCTCTCTCTCGTGTTCTCTCTCTCTCTCGTGTTCTCTCTCTCTCGTGTTCTCTCTCTCTCGTGTTCTCTCTCTCTCTCGTGTTCTCTCTCTCTCTCGTGTTCTCTCTCTCTCTCGTGTTCTCTCTCTCTCTCGTGTTCTCTCTCTCGTGTTCTCTCTCTCGTGTTCTCTCTCTCTCTCGTGTTCTCTCTCTCTCTCTCGTGTTCTCTCTCTCTCTCTCGTGTTCTCTCTCATTCTCTGTACCTGTACCCGTTCTCTCTCTGGACCTGTATCCTCTCTCGTTCTCTCTCTGTGTACCTGTACCCTCTCTCTCTCTGTCTCTGTGTACCTGTACCCTCTCTGTACCTTCACCTTCTCTCTCTCTGTACCTTCATCTTCTCTCTCTCTGTACCTTCATCTTCTCTCTCTCTGTACCTTCATCTTCTCTCTCTCTGTACCTTCATCTTCTCTCTCTCTGTACCTTCATCTTCTCTCTGTACTCGTTCTTTCGCTCTTTCGCTCTCTTTCTTTAGCTTTCTCTTTCGCTCTTTCGTTCTCTGTACGTTCTCTCTCTGTACTCGTACTCGCTCGTTCACTCGCTCGTTCACTCGCTCGTTCACTCGCTCGTTCACTCTCTCGTTCACTCTCTCGTTCACTCTCTCGTTCACTCTCTCGTTCACTCGCTCGTTCACTCTGTACCTGTACCCTCTCTCTCTCTCTGTACCTTCTCTCTCTCTGTACCTTCACCTTCTCTCTCTCTCTGTACCTTCACCTTCTCTCTCTCTGTACCTTCACCTTCTCTGTACTCGTTCTCTCTCTCGTTCTCTCTGTACCTGTACCCTCTCTCTCTGTACCTTCTCTCTCTGTACCTTCACCTTCTCTGTACTCGTTCTCTCTCTCGTTCTCTCTGTACCTGTACCCTCTCTCTCTGTACCTTCTCTCTCTCTCTGTACCTTCACCTTCTCTCGCTCTCTGTACCTTCACCTTCTCTCGCTCTCTGTACCTTCACCTTCTCTCGCTCTCTCTGTACCTTCACCTTCTCTCGCTCTCTCTGTACCTTCACCTCTGTACTCGTGTTCCCTCTCGTTCCCTCTCTCGTTCCCTCTCTCGTTCCCTCTCTCTCGTTCCCTCTCTCTCGTTCCCTCTCTCTCGTTCCCTCTCTCTCGTTCCCTCTCTCTCGTTCCCTCTCTCTCGTTCCCTCTCTCTCGTTCCCTCTCTCTCGTTCCCTCTCTCTCGTTCCCTCTCTCTCGTTCCCTCTCTCGTTCTCTCTCTGTACCTGTACTCGTTCTCCCTGTACTCGTTCTCCCTGTACTCGTTCTCCCTGTACTCGTTCTCTCTGTACTCGTTCTCTCTGTACTCGTTCTCTCTGTACTCGTTCTCTCTGTACTCGTTCTCTCTGTACTCGTTCTCTCTGTACTCGTTCTCTCTGTACTCGTTCTCTCTGTACTCGTTCTCTCTGTACTCGTTCTCTCTGTACTCGTTCTCTCTGTCCCTGTACCCCCTCTCTCTCTCTGTACCCTCTCTCTGTACCTTCACCTTCTCTCTGTACCTTCACCTTCTCTCTGTACCTTCACCTTCTCTCTGTACCTTCACCTTCTCTCTGTACCTTCACCGTCTCTCTGTACCTTCACCGTCTCTCTGTACCTTCACCGTCTCTCTCTCTCGTTCTCCCTCTCTCGTGTTCCCTCTCTCTCTCGTGTTCCCTCTCTCTCTCGTGTTCCCTCTCTCTCTCGTGTTCCCTCTCTCTCTCGTGTTCCCTCTCTCTCTCGTGTTCCCTCTCTCTCTCGTGTTCCCTCTCTCTCTCTCGTGTTCCCTCTCTCTCTCTCGTGTTCCCTCTCGTTCTCTCCCTCTCGTTCTCTCTCTCCCTCTCTCTCGTCCGTTCTCTCCCTTTCCCTCGTTCTCTCTCGTTCTCCCTCTGTACCCTCTCTCGTTCTCTCTCTCTGTACCTTCACCCCCTCTTCCTTTACCTTCACCCTCTCTGTACCTTCACCCTCTCTGTACCTTCACCCCCTCTCTGTACCTTCACCCTCTCTGTACCTTCACCCTCTCTGTACCTTCACCCTCTCTGTACCTTCACCCTCTCTGTACCTTCACCCTCTCTGTACCTTCACCCTCTCTGTACCTTCACCCTCTCTGTACCTTCACCCTCTCTCTGTACCTTCACCTTCTCTCTCTCTGTACCTTTACCTTCTCTCCCTGTACCTTTACCTTCTCTCTCTCTGTACCTTTACCTTCTCTCTCTCTGTACCTTCACCTTCTTTCTGTACCTTCACCTTCTTTCTGTACCTTCACCTTCTCTCTCTCTGTACCTTCACCTTCTCTCTCTCTGTACCTTCACCTTCTCTCTCTCTGTACCTTCACCTTCTCTCTCGCTGTACCTTCACCTTCTCTCTCTGTACCTTCACCTTCTCTCTCTGTACCTTCACCTTCTCTCTCTGTACCTTCACCTTCTCTCTCTCTGTACCTTCACCTTCTCTCTCTGTACCTTCACCTTCTCTCTCTGTACCTTCTCTTTCGCTCGCACTCTTTCTCTCTGTACTCGTTCTCTCTCTCTGTACTCGTTCTCTCTCTCTGTACTCGTTCTCTCTCTCTGTACTCGTTCTCTCTCTCTGTACTCGTTCTCTCTCTCTGTACTCGTTCTCTCTCTCTGTACTCGTTCTCTCTCTCTGTACTCGTTCTCTCTCTCTGTACTCGTTCTCTCTCTGTACTCGTTCTCTCTCTGTACTCGTTCTCTCTCTGTACTCGTTCTCTCTCTGTACTCGTTCTCTCTCTGTACTCGTTCTCTCTCTGTACTCGTTCTCTCTCTGTACTCGTTCTCTCTCTGTACTCGTTCTCTCTCTGTACTCGTTCTCTCTCGTTCTCTCTATCCCTCTGTACCTTCACCTTCTATCCCTCTGTACCTTCACCTTCTATCTCTCTGTACCTTCACCGTCTCTCTGTACCTTCACCTTCTCTCTGTACCTTCACCTTCTCTCTGTACCTTCACCTTCTCTGTACTCGTTCTCTCTGTACCTTAACCTTCTCTCGCTTTCTCTGTACCTTCACCTTCTCTCGCTCTCTCTGTACCGTGGAGAGGTGTGGTGCAGCGGCCAGGGCAGCTGACTTCGGAGTACAGGGCTCACGGTTCGATCCCCGGCTCTGGCGGCAGCTCAGCTCAGCACCATGTGACTCTGGGCAATAGCTCACTTAATTTCCACAACGGCCCCCAGCGCCTTGAGACCCGTAAGGGTGAGTAGTTCGCGCTTTACAAATACGGATTTACCTTCACCTTCTCTCGCTCTCTGTACCTTCACCTTCTCTCGCTCTCTGTACCTTCACCTCTCTGTACTCGTTTCTCTCTCTCATTCCCTCTCGTTCCCCCGCTCTCGTTCTCTCTGTACCTGTTCTCTGTACCTTCTCTCTCTGTACCTGTTCTCTGTACCTTCTCTCTCTGTACCTGTTCTCTGTACCTTCTCTCTCTCTGTACCTGTTCTCTGTACCTTCTCTCTCTCTGTACCTGTACTCTGTACCTTCTCTCTCTCTGTACCTGTACTCGTTCTCTCTGTACCTGTACTCGTTCTCTCTGTACCTGTACTCGTTCTCTCTGTACCTGTACTCGTTCTCTCTGTACCTGTACTCGTTCTCTCTGTACCTGTACTCGTTCTCTCTCTCTGTACCTTCACCTTCTCTCTGTACCTTCACCGTCTCTCTGTACCTTCACCGTCTCTCTGTACCTTCACCGTCTCTCTGTACCTTCACCGTCTCTCTGTACCTTCACCGTCTCTCTGTCTCTCTCGTGTTCTCTCTTTCGTTCTCGTTCTCTCTCTCTCTCTCATTCTCTCTCTCATTCTCTCTCTCATTCTCTCTCTCTCATTCTCTCTCTCTCTCATTCTCTCTCTCTCATTCTCTTATTCTCTCTCTCGTTCTCTCTCGTTCTCTCATTCCCTCTCGTTCTCTCGTTCTCTCTCTCTCTCATTCCCTCTCTCGTTCTCTCTCATTCCCTCTCTCGTTCTCTCTCATTCCCTCTCTCGTTCTCTCTCGTTCTCTCTCGTTCTCTGTACCTGTATCCGTTCTCCCTCGCTCTCTGTACCTGTACTCGTTCTCTCTCTGTACCTGTACTCGTTCTCTCTCTGTACCTGTACTCGTTCTCTCTGTACCTGTGTGTTCTCGCTCTCTCGTTCTCTCTGTACCTTCACCTTCTCTCTCTCTACCTTCACCTCTCTGTACCTTCTCTCGCGCTCTCTGTACTCGTTCTCTCTCATTCGTTCTCTTATTCCCTCTCTCGTTCTCCCTCTCGTGTTCTCGTTCTCCCTCTCGTGTTCTCATTCTCTCTCTCTCATTCTCTCTCTCTCTCTCATTCTCTCTCTCTCTCATTCTCTCTCTCTCTCTCTTTCTCTCTCATTCTCTCTCTCTCATTCTCTCTCTCTCTCTCGTTCCCTCTCTCTCGTTCCCTCTCTCTCGTTCCCTCTCTCTCGTTCCCTCTCTCTCGGTCTCTCTCTCTCGGTCTCTCTCTCTCGGTCTCTCTCTCTCGGTCTCTCTCTCTCGGTCTCTCTCGTTCTCTGTACCTGTTCTCTCTCGCTCTCTGTACCTGTTCTCTCTGTACCTGTACTCGTTCTCTCTCTGTACCTGTACTCGTTCTCTCTGTACCTGTGTGTTCTCGCTCTCTCGTTCTCTCTGTACCTTCACCTTCTCTCTCTCTACATTCACCTCTGTACCTTCTCTCGCGCTCTCTGTACTCGTTCTCTCTCATTCGTTCTCTTATTCCCTCTCTCGTTCTCTCTCGTTCTCCCGCTCTCGTGTTCTCTCTCGTTCTTTCTCTCATTCTCTCTCGTTCTTTCTCTCGTTCTTTCTCTCATTCTTTCTCTCATTCGTTCTCTCCCTCTCTCGTTCTCTCCCTCTCTCGTTCTCTCCCTCTCTCGTTCTCTCCCTCTCTCGTTCTCTCCCTCCCTCGTTCTCTCCCTCCCTCGTTCTCTCCCTCTCCCTCGTTCTCTCCCTCTCCCTCGTTCTCTCCCTCTCCCTCGTTCTCTCCCTCTCCCTCGTTCTCTCCCTCTCCCTCGTTCTCTCCCTCTCCCTCGTTCTCTCCCTCCGTTCTCTCCCTCTCTCTCGGTCTCCCTCTCTCTCGGTCTCCCTCTCCCTCTCTCGGTCTCCCTCTCCCTCGGTCTCTCCCTCTCCCTCTCTCGTTCTCTCCCTCTCCCTCTCTCGTTCTCTCCCTCTCCCTCTCTCGTTCTCTCCCTCTCCCTCTCTCGTTCTCTCCCTCTCCCTCTCTCGTTCTCTCCCTCTCTCGTTCTCTCCCTCTCTCGTTCTCTCTCGCTCTCGTTCTCTCTCGCTCTCGTTCTCTCTCGTTCTCTCTCGCTCTCGTTCTCGTTCTCTCTCGTTCTCTCTCGTTCGTTCCCTCTCGTTCGTTCCCTCTCGTTCTCTCCCTCTCGTTCTCTCATACCCTCTCTCGTTCTCTCATACCCTCTCTCGTTCTCTCATACCCTCTCTCGTTCTCTCATACCCATTCTCGTTCTCTCATACCCATTCTCGTTCTCTCTGTACCTGTACTCGTTCTCTCTGTACCTGTACTCGTTCTCTCTGTACCTGTACTCGTTCTCTCTGTACCTGTACTCGTTCTCTCTGTACCTGTACTCGTTCTCTCTGTACTCGTTCTCTCTGTACCTGTTCTCTCTGTACCTGTACTCGTTCTCTCTGTACCTGTACTCGTTCTCTCTGTACCTGTTCTCTCTGTACCTGTACTCGTTCTCTCTGTACCTGTACTCGTTCTCTCTGTACCTGTACTCGTTCTCTGTACCTGTACTCGTTCTCTCTCTCCCTGTACCCCCTCTCTCTGTACCCTCTCTGTACCTTCACCTTCTCTCTGTACCTTCACCTTCTCTCTCTGTACCTTCACCTTCTCTCTCGTTCTCTCTCGTGTTCGTTCTCTCTCTCTCGTGTTCCCTCTCTCTCTCGTGTTCCCTCTCTCTCTCGTGTTCCCTCTCTCTCTCGTGTTCCCCCTCTCTCTCTCGTGTTCCCTCTCTCTCTCTCGTGTTCCCTCTCTCTCTCTCGTGTTCCCTCTCTCTCTCTCGTGTTCCCTCTCTCTCTCTCGTGTTCCCTCTCTCTCTCTCGTGTTCCCTCTCTCTCGTGTTCCCTCTCTCTCTCTCCCTCTCGTGTTCCCTCTCGTTCTCTCTCTCCCTCTCGTTCTCTCTCGTCCGTTCGCTCTCTCGTTCTCTCTCTTTCTCTCTGTACCCTCTCTCTTTCTCTCTGTACCCTCTCTCTTTCTCTCTGTACCCTCTCTCGTTCTCTGTACCTGTACCCTCTCTCGTTCTCTCTCTGTACCTGTACCCTCTCTCGTTCTCTCTCTCTGTACCCTCTCTCGTTCTCTCTCTGTACCTGTACCTTCACCCTCTCTGTACCTTCACCTTCTCTCTCTGTACCTTCACCTTCTCTCTCTCTCTCTTTCGCTCGCACTTTCTCTCTTTCGCTCGCACTTTCTCTCTTTCGCTCGCACTTTCTCTCTTTCGCTCGCACTTTCTCTCTTTCGCTCGCACTTTCTCTCTTTCGCTCGCACTTTCTCTCTTTCGCTCGCGTTCTCTCTGTGTACTCTTTCTCTCTGTGCACTCTTTCTCTCTGTGCACTCTTTCTCTCTGTGCACTCTTTCTCTCTGTGCACTCTCTCTCTCTCTGTGCACTCTTTCTCTCTGTGCACTCTTTCTCTCTGTGCACTCTTTCTCTCTGTGCACTCTTTCTCTCTGTGCACTCTTTCTCTCTGTGCACTCTTTCTCTCTGTGCACTCTTTCTCTCTGTGCACTCTTTCTCTCTGTGCACTCTTTCTCTCTGTGCACTCTTTCTCTCTGTGCACTCTTTCTCTCTGTGCACTCTTTCTCTCTGTCACTCTTTCTCTCTGTGCACTCTTTCTCTCTGTGCACTCTTTCTCTCTCTGTGCACTCTTTCTCTCTGTGCACTCTTTCTCTCTGTGCACTCTTTCTCTCTGTGCACTCTTTCTCTCTGTGCACTCTTTCTCTCTGTGCACTCTTTCTCTCTGTGCACTCTTTCTCTCTGTGCACTCTTTCTCTCTGTGCACTCTTTCGCTCGCACTCTTTCGCTCGCACTCTTTCGCTCGCACTCTTTCGCTCGCACTCTTTCGCTCGCACTCTTTCGCTCGCACTCTTTCGCTCGCACTCTTTCGCTCGCACTCTTTCGCTCGCACTCTTTCGCTCGCACTCTTTCGCTCGCACTCTTTCGCTCGCACTCTTTCGCTCGCACTCTTTCGCTCGCACTCTTTCGCTCGCACTCTTTCGCTCGCACTCTTTCGCTCTGCTCGCACTCTTTCGCTCGCACTCTTTCGCTCGCACTCTTTCGCTCGCACTCTTTCGCTCGCACTCTTTCGCTCGCACTCTTTCGCTCGCACTCTTTCGCTCGCACTCTTTCGCTCGCACTCTTTCGCTGCGCACTCTTTCGCTCGCACTCTTTCGCTCGCACTCTTTCGCTCGCACTCTTTCGCTCGCACTCTTTCGCTCGCACTCTTTCGCTCGCACTCTTTCGCTCGCACTCTTTCGCTCGCACTCTTTCGCTCGCACTCTTTCGCTCGCACTCTTTCGCTCGCACTCTTTCGCTCGCACTCTTTCGCTCGCACTCTTTCGCTCGCACTCTTTCGCTCGCACTCTTTCGCTCGCACTCTTTCGCTCGCACTCTTTCGCTCGCACTCTTTCGCTCGCACTCTTTCGCTCGCACTCTTTCGCTCGCACTCTTTCGCTCGCACTCTTTCGCTCGCACTCTTTCGCTCGCACTCTTTCGCTCGCACTCTTTCGCTCGCACTCTTTCGCTCGCACTCTTTCGCTCGCACTCTTTCGCTCGCACTCTTTCGCTCGCACTCTTTCGCTCGCACTCTTTCGCTCGCACTCGTTCTCTCTCTGTACTCGTTCTCTCTCTGTACTCGTTCTCTCTCTGTACTCGTTCTCTCTCTGTACTCGTCTCTCTCTCTGTACTCGTTCTCTCTCTGTACTCGTTCTCTCTCTGTACTCGTTCTCTCTCTGTACTCGTTCTCTCTCTGTACTCGTTCTCTCTCTGTACTCGTTCTCTCTCGTTCTCTCTATCCCTCTGTACCTTCACCTTCTATCCCTCTGTACCTTCACCTTCTATCTCTCTGTACCTTCACCGTCTCTCTGTACCTTCACCTTCTCTCTGTACCTTCACCTTCTCTGTACTCGTTCTCTCTGTACCTTAACCTTCTCTCGCTTTCTCTGTACCTTCACCTTCTCTCGCTCTCTCTGTACCGTGGAGAGGTGTGGTGCAGCGGCCAGGGCAGCTGACTTCGGAGTACAGGGCTCACGGTTCGATCCCCGGCTCTGGCGGCAGCTCAGCTCAGCACCATGTGACTCTGGGCAATAGCTCACTTAATTTCCACAACGGCCCCCAGCGCCTTGAGACCCGTAAGGGTGAGTAGTTCGCGCTTTACAAATACGGATTTACCTTCACCTTCTCTCGCTCTCTGTACCTTCACCTTCTCTCGCTCTCTGTACCTTCACCTCTCTGTACTCGTTTCTCTCTCTCATTCCCTCTCGTTCCCCCTCTCTCGTTCTCTCTGTACCTGTTCTCTGTACCTTCTCTCTCTCTGTACCTGTTCTCTGTACCTTCTCTCTCTCTGTACCTGTTCTCTGTACCTTCTCTCTCTCTGTACCTGTACTCGTTCTCTCTGTACCTGTACTCGTTCTCTCTGTACCTGTACTCGTTCTCTCTGTACCTGTACTCGTTCTCTCTCTGTACCTTCACCTTCTCTCTGTACCTTCACCGTCTCTCTGTACCTTCACCGTCTCTCTGTACCTTCACCGTCTCTCTGTACCTTCACCGTCTCTCTGTACCTTCACCGTCTCTCTGTCTCTCTCGTGTTCTCTCTTTCGTTCTCTCTCTCTCTCTCTCTCTCATTCTCTCTCTCTCATTCTCTCTCTCTCATTCTCTCTCTCTCATTCTCTCTCTCATTCTCTCTCTCTCATTCTCTCTCTCTCTCATTCTCTCTCTCTCTCATTCTCTCTCTCTCTCATTCTCTCTCTCTCATTCTCTTATTCTCTCTCTCGTTCTCTCTCGTTCTCTCATTCCCTCTCGTTCTCTCTCATTCCCTCTCTCTCTCTCATTCCCTCTCTCGTTCTCTCTCATTCCCTCTCTCGTTCTCTCTCATTCCCTCTCTCGTTCTCTCTCGTTCTCTGTACCTGTATCCGTTCTCCCTCGCTCTCTGTACCTGTACTCGTTCTCTCTCTGTACCTGTACTCGTTCTCTCTCTGTACCTGTACTCGTTCTCTCTCTGTACCTGTACTCGTTCTCTCTGTACCTGTGTGTTCTCGCTCTCTCGTTCTCTCTGTACCTTCACCTTCTCTCTCTCTACCTTCACCTCTCTGTACCTTCTCTCGCGCTCTCTGTACTCGTTCTCTCTCATTCGTTCTCTTATTCCCTCTCTCGTTCTCCCTCTCGTGTTCTCGTTCTCCCTCTCGTGTTCTCGTTCTCTCTCTCTCATTCTCTCTCTCTCTCTCATTCTCTCTCTCTCTCATTCTCTCTCTCTCTCTCTCTCTCTCTCTCTCTCTCGTTCTCTCTCTCTCGTTCCCTCTCTCTCGTTCCCTCTCTCTCGTTCCCTCTCTCTCGTTCCCTCTCTCTCGTTCCCTCTCTCTCGGTCTCTCTCTCTCGGTCTCTCTCTCTCGGTCTCTCTCTCTCGGTCTCTCTCTCTCGGTCTCTCTCTCTCGGTCTCTCTCTCTCGGTCTCTCTCTCTCGGTCTCTCTCGTTCTCTGTACCTGGTCTCTCTCGTTCTCTGTACCTGTTCTCTCTCGCTCTCTGTACCTGTTCTCTCTGTACCTGTACTCGTTCTCTCTCTGTACCTGTACTCGTTCTCTCTGTACCTGTGTGTTCTCGCTCTCTCGTTCTCTCTGTACCTTCACCTTCTCTCTCTCTACATTCACCTCTGTACCTTCTCTCGCGCTCTCTGTACTCGTTCTCTCTCATTCGTTCTCTTATTCCCTCTCTCGTTCTCTCTCGTTCTCCCTCTCTCGTTCTCCCTCTCTCGTGTTCTCTCTCGTTCTTTCTCTCATTCTTTCTCTCATTCTTTCTCTCATTCTTTCTCTCATTCTCTCTCTCGTTCTCTCTCTCGTTCTCTCTCTCGTTCTCTCCCTCGTTCTCTCCCTCGTTCTCTCTCTCGTTCTCTCCCTCGTTCTCTCCCTCGTTCTCTCCCTCGTTCTCTCCCTCGTTCTCTCCCTCGTTCTCTCCCTCTCCCTCGTTCTCTCCCTCTCCCTCGTTCTCTCCCTCTCTCTCGGTCTCCCTCTCTCTCGGTCTCCCTCTCTCTCGGTCTCCCTCTCTCTCGGTCTCCCTCTCTCTCGGTCTCCCTCTCTCTCGGTCTCCCTCTCTCTCGGTCTCCCTCTCTCTCGGTCTCCCTCTCCCTCTGTCTCTCCCTCTCCCTCTGTCTCTCCCTCTCCCTCTGTCTCTCCCTCTCCCTCGGTCTCTCCCTCTCTCGTTCTCTCTCCCTCTCTCGTTCTCTCTCCCTCTCCCTCTCTCGTTCTCTCTCCCTCTCTCCCTCTCTCGTTCTCTCTCCCTCTCTCCCTCTCTCGTTCTCTCTCCCTCTCTCGTTCTCTGTACCTGTACCCTCTCTCTCTCTCTCTCTGTACCCTCTCTCGTTCTCTCTCTGTACCTGTACCTTCACCCCCTCTCTCTGTACCTTCACCCTCTCTGTACCTTCACCTTCTCTCTCTCTGTACCTTCACCTTCTCTCTCTCTCTCTCTGTACCTTCACCTTCTCTCTCTCTCTCTCTGTACCTTCACCTTCTCTCTCTCTCTCTCTGTACCTTCACCTTCTCTCTCTCTCTCTCTGTACCTTCACCTTCTCTCTCTCTCTCTCTGTACCTTCACCTTCTCTCTCTCTCTCTCTGTACCTTCACCTTCTCTCTCTCTCTCTCTGTACCTTCACCTCTCTCTCTCTCTCTCTGTACCTTCACCTTCTCTCTCTCTCTCTGTACCTTCACCTTCTCTCTCTCTCTCTGTACCTTCACCTTCACCTTCTCTCTCTGTACCTTTTCTCTGTACTCGTTCTCTCTTTCGCTCGCACTTTCTCTCTTTCGCTCGCACTTTCTCTCTTTCGCTCGCACTTTCTCTCTTTTGCTCGTTCTCTCTCTGTACTCGTTCTCTCTCTGTACTCGTTCTCTCTGTGTACTCGTTCTCTCTCTGTACTCGTTCTCTCTGTGTACTCGTTCTCTCTGTGTACTCGTTCTCTCTGTGTACTCGTTCTCTCTGTGTACTCGTTCTCTCTGTGTACTCGTTCTCTCTGTGTACTCGTTCTCTCTGTGCACTCGTTCGCTCGCACTCTTTCGCTCGCACTCTTTCGCTCGCACTCTTTCGCTCGCACTCTTTCGCTCGCACTCTTTCGCTCGCACTCTTTCGCTCGCACTCTTTCGCTCGCACTCTTTCGCTCGCACTCTTTCGCTCGCACTCTTTCGCTCGCACTCTTTCGCTCGCACTCTTTCGCTCGCACTCTTTCGCTCGCACTCTTTCGCTCGCACTCTTTCGCTCGCACTCTTTCGCTCGCACTCTTTCGCTCGCACTCTTTCGCTCGCACTCTTTCGCTCGCACTCTTTCGCTCGCACTCTTTCGCTCTCTGTACTCGTTCTCTCTCTGTACTCGTTCTCTCTGTACTCGTTCTCTCTCTGTACTCGTTCTCTCTCTGTACTCGTTCTCTCTCTGTACTCGTTCTCTCTCTGTACTCGTTCTCTCTCTGTACTCGTTCTCTCTCTGTACTCGTTCTCTCTCTGTACTCGTTCTCTCTCTGTACTCGTTCTCTCTCGTTCTCTCTATCCCTCTGTACCTTCACCTTCTATCCCTCTGTACCTTCACCTTCTATCTCTCTGTACCTTCACCGTCTCTCTGTACCTTCACCTTCTCTCTGTACCTTCACCTTCTCTGTACTCGTTCTCTCTGTACCTTAACCTTCTCTCGCTTTCTCTGTACCTTCACCTTCTCTCGCTCTCTCTGTACCGTGGAGAGGTGTGGTGCAGCGGCCAGGGCAGCTGACTTCGGAGTACAGGGCTCACGGTTCGATCCCCGGCTCTGGCGGCAGCTCAGCTCAGCACCATGTGACTCTGGGCAATAGCTCACTTAATTTCCACAACGGCCCCCAGCGCCTTGAGACCCGTAAGGGTGAGTAGTTCGCGCTTTACAAATACGGATTTACCTTCACCTTCTCTCGCTCTCTGTACCTTCACCTTCTCTCGCTCTCTGTACCTTCACCTCTCTGTACTCGTTTCTCTCTCTCATTCCCTCTCGTTCCCCCTCTCTCGTTCTCTCTGTACCTGTTCTCTGTACCTTCTCTCTCTCTGTACCTGTTCTCTGTACCTTCTCTCTCTCTGTACCTGTTCTCTGTACCTTCTCTCTCTCTGTACCTGTACTCGTTCTCTCTGTACCTGTACTCGTTCTCTCTGTACCTGTACTCGTTCTCTCTGTACCTGTACTCGTTCTCTCTCTCTGTACCTTCACCTTCTCTCTGTACCTTCACCGTCTCTCTGTACCTTCACCGTCTCTCTGTACCTTCACCGTCTCTCTGTACCTTCACCGTCTCTCTGTACCTTCACCGTCTCTCTGTACCTTCACCGTCTCTCTGTCTCTCTCGTGTTCTCTCTTTCGTTCTCGTTCTCTCTCTCTCTCTCTCTCTCTCATTCTCTCTCTCTCATTCTCTCTCTCTCATTCTCTCTCTCTCATTCTCTCTCTCTCATTCTCTCTCTCTCATTCTCTCTCTCTCTCTCGTTCTCTCTCGTTCTCTCGTTCCCTCTCGTTCTCTCTCATTCCCTCTCGTTCTCTCTCTCTCTCATTCCCTCTCTCGTTCTCTCTCATTCCCTCTCTCGTTCTCTCTCATTCCCTCTCTCGTTCTCTCTCGTTCTCTGTACCTGTATCCGTTCTCCCTCGCTCTCTGTACCTGTACTCGTTCTCTCTCTGTACCTGTACTCGTTCTCTCTCTGTACCTGTACTCGTTCTCTCTCTGTACCTGTACTCGTTCTCTCTCTGTACCTGTACTCGTTCTCTCTGTACCTGTGTGTTCTCGCTCTCTCGTTCTCTCTGTACCTTCACCTTCTCTCTCTCTACCTTCACCTCTCTGTACCTTCTCTCGCGCTCTCTGTACTCGTTCTCTCTCATTCGTTCTCTTATTCCCTCTCTCGTTCTCCCTCTCGTGTTCTCGTTCTCCCTCTCGTGTTCTCGTTCTCTCTCTCTCATTCTCTCTCTCATTCTCTCTCTCTCATTCTCTCTCTCTCTCATTCTCTCTCTCTCTCATTCTCTCTCTCTCTCTCTTTCTCTCTCGTTCTCTCTCTCTCGTTCTCTCTCTCTCGTTCTCTCTCTCTCGTTCTCTCTCTCTCGTTCTCTCTCTCTCGTTCCCTCTCTCTCGGTCTCTCTCTCTCGTTCCCTCTCTCTCGGTCTCTCTCTCTCGGTCTCTCTCTCTCGGTCTCTCTCTCTCGGTCTCTCTCTCTCGGTCTCTCTCTCTCGGTCTCTCTCTCTCGGTCTCTCTCGTTCTCTGTACCTGTTCTCTCTCGCTCTCTGTACCTGTTCTCTCTGTACCTGTACTCGTTCTCTCTCTGTACCTGTACTCGTTCTCTCTGTACCTGTGTGTTCTCGCTCTCTCGTTCTCTCTGTACCTTCACCTTCTCTCTCTCTACATTCACCTCTGTACCTTCTCTCGCGCTCTCTGTACTCGTTCTCTCTCATTCGTTCTCTTATTCCCTCTCTCGTTCTCTCTCGTTCTCCCTCTCTCGTTCTCCCGCTCTCGTTCTCCCGCTCTCGTGTTCTCTCGTTCTTTCTCTCATTCTCTCTCGTTCTTTCTCTCATTCTTTCTCTCGTTCTCTCTCTCGTTCTCTCTCTCGTTCTCTCTCTCGTTCTCTCTCTCGTTCTCTCTCTCGTTCTCTCTCTCGTTCTCTCCCTCGTTCTCTCTCTCGTTCTCTCCCTCGTTCTCTCCCTCGTTCTCTCCCTCTCCCTCGTTCTCTCCCTCGTTCTCTCCCTCTCTCTCGGTCTCTCCCTCTCTCTCGGTCTCCCTCTCTCTCGGTCTCCCTCTCTCTCGGTCTCCCTCTCCCTCTGTCTCTCCCTCTCCCTCTCCCTCTCCCTCTGTCTCTCCCTCTGTCTCTCCCTCTGTCTCTCCCTCTCCCTCTGTCTCTCCCTCTCCCTCTGTCTCTGTCTCTCCCTCTGTCTCTCCCTCTGTCTCTCCCTCTCCCTCTGTCTCTCCCTCTCCCTCTCTCGTTCTCTCTCCCTCTCTCTCCCTCTCTCGTTCTCTCTCCCTCTCTCGTTCTCTCTCCCTCTCTCGTTCTCTCCCTCTCTCGTTCTCTCCCTCTCTCGTTCTCTCCCTCTCTCGTTCTCTCCCGCTCCCGTTCTCTCTCGCTCCCGTTCTCTCTCGCTCCCGTTCTCTCTCGCTCTCGTTCTCTCTCGCTCTCGTTCTCTCTCGCTCCCGTTCTCTCTCGCTCCCGTTCTCTCTCGCTCTCGTTCTCTCTCGCTCTCGTTCTCTCTCGCTCTCGTTCTCTCTCGCTCTCGTTCTCTCTCGCTCTCGTTCTCTCTCGCTCTCGTTCTCTCTCGTTCGTTCCCTCTCGTTCTCTCATACCCTCTCGTTCTCTCATACCCTCTCTCGTTCTCTCATACCCTCTCTCGTTCTCTCATACCCATTCTCATTCTCTCATACCCATTCTCGTTCTCTCTGTACCTGTACTCGTTCTCTCTGTACCTGTACTCGTTCTCTCTGTACCTGTACTCGTTCTCTCTGTACCTGTACTCGTTCTCTCTGTACCTGTACTCGTTCTCTGTACCTGTACTCGTTCTCTCTCTCCCTGTACCCCCTCTCTCTCTGTACCCTCTCTGTACCTTCACCTTCTCTCTGTACCTTCACCTTCTCTCTCTGTACCTTCACCTTCTCTCTCTGTACCTTCACCTTCTCTCTCTCGTTCTCTCTCGTGTTCGTTCTCTCTCGTTCTCTCTCGTGTTCGTTCTCTCTCTCTCGTGTTCCCTCTCTCTCTCGTGTTCCCTCTCTCTCTCGTGTTCCCTCTCTCTCTCGTGTTCCCTCTCTCTCTCGTGTTCCCTCTCTCTCTCTCGTGTTCCCTCTCTCTCTCTCGTGTTCCCTCTCTCTCTCTCGTGTTCCCTCTCTCTCTCGTGTTCCCTCTCTCTCTCGTGTTCCCTCTCTCTCTCGTGTTCCCTCTCTCTCTCGTGTTCCCTCTCTCTCTCGTGTTCCCTCTCTCTCTCTCTCGTGTTCCCTCTCTCTCTCTCGTGTTCCCTCTCTCTCTCTCTCGTGTTCCCTCTCTCTCTCTCTCGTGTTCCCTCTCTCTCTCTCTCGTGTTCCCTCTCTCTCTCTCGTGTTCCCTCTCGTTCTCTCTCCCTCTCGTTCTCTCTCGTCCGTTCGCTCTCTCGTTCTCTCTCGTTCTCTGTACCTGTACCCTCTCTCGTTCTCTCTCTGTACCTGTACCCTCTCTCGTTCTCTCTCTGTACCTGTACCCTCTCTCGTTCTCTCTCTCTCTGTACCCTCTCTCGTTCTCTCTCTGTACCTGTACCTTCACCCTCTCTGTACCTTCACCTTCTCTCTCTCTGTACCTTCACCTTCTCTCTCTCTGTACCTTCACCTTCTCTCTCTCTCTGTACCTTCACCTTCTCTCTCTCTCTCTGTACCTTCACCTTCTCTCTCTCTCTCTGTACCTTCACCTTCTCTCTCTCTCTCTGTACCTTCACCTTCTCTCTCTCTCTGTACCTTCACCTTCTCTCTCTGTACCTTTTCTCTGTACTCGTTCTCTCTGTGTACTCGTTCTCTCTGTGTACTCGTTCTCTCTGTGTACTCGTTCTCTCTGTGTACTCGTTCTCTCTGTGTACTCGTTCTCTCTGTGTACTCGTTCTCTCTGTGTACTCGTTCTCTCTGTGTACTCGTTCTCTCTGTGTACTCGTTCTCTCTGTGTACTCGTTCTCTCTTTCGCTCGCACTCTTTCGCTCGCACTCTTTCGCTCGCACTCTTTCGCTCGCACTCTTTCGCTCGCACTCGTTCTCTCGCACTCGTTCTCTCGCACTCGTTCTCTCGCACTCGTTCTCTCTCACTCGTTCTCTCTCACTCGTTCTCTCTCACTCGTTCTCTCTCTGTACTCGCTTCTCTCTCTGTACTCGTTCTCTCTCTGTACTCGTTCTCTCTCTGTACTCGTTCTCTCTCTGTACTCGTTCTCTCTCTGTACTCGTTCTCTCTCTGTACTCGTTCTCTCTCTGTACTCGTTCTCTCTCTGTACTCGTTCTCTCTCTGTACTCGTTCTCTCTCTGTACTCGTTCTCTCTCTGTACTCGTTCTCGCTCTGTACTCGTTCTCGCTCTGTACTCGTTCTCGCTCTGTACTCGTTCTCGCTCTGTACTCGTTCTCGCTCTGTACTCGTTCTCGCTCTGTACTCGTTCTCGCTCTGTACTCGTTCTCGCTCTGTACTCGTTCTCTCTGTACTCGTTCTCTCTATCCCTCTGTACCTTCACCTATCTCTCTGTACCTTCACCTTCTCTGTACTCGTTCTCTCTGTACCCTCTCTGTACATTCACCTTCTCTCGCTCTCTCTGTACCTTCACCTTCTCTCGCTCTCTGTACCTTCACCTTCTCTCGCTCTCTGTACCTTCACCTTCTCTCGCTCTCTGTACCTTCACCTTCTCTCGCTCTCTGTACCTTCACCTTCTCTCGCTCTCTCTGTACCTTCACCTCTCTGTACTTGTTCTCACTCATTCCCTCTCGTTTCTCTCTCTCATTCTCTGTACCTGTTCTCTCTCTGTACCTTCTCTCCTTCTGTACCTGTACTCGTTCTCTCTGTACCTGTACTCGTTCTCTCTGTACCTGTACTCGTTCTCTCTGTACCTGTACTCGTTCTCTCTCTGTACCTTCACCTTCTCTCTCTGTACTCGTTCTCTCTGTACCTGTACTCGTTCTCTCTCTGTACCTTCACCTTCTCTCTCTGTACTCGTTCTCTCTTTCCCTGTACCTTCTCTCTGTACCTTCACCCTCTCTCGTTCTCTCTCTCGTTCTCTCTCTCTCGTTCTCTGTACCCGTTCTCTCTCTGTACCTGTACTCGTTCTCTCTCTGTACCTTTGTGTTCTCGCTATCTCGTTCTCTGTACCTTCACCTTCTCTCTGTCTACCTTCACCTCTGTACCTTCTCTCGCGCTCTCTCGGTACTCGTTCTCTCTCATTCCCTCTCTCGTTCTCTCATTCCCATTCTCGTTCCTCGTTCTCTCTCTCATTCCCATTCTCTCTCTCATTCCCATTCTCTCTCTCATTCCCGTTCTCTCTCTCATTCCCGTTCTCTCTCTCATTCCCGTTCTCTCTCTCATTCCCGTTCTCTCTCTCATTCCCGTTCTCTCTCTCATTCCCGTTCTCTCTCTCATTCCCGTTCTCTCTCTCGTGTTCTCGTTCTCTCTCGTGTTCTCGTTCTCTCTCGTGTTCTCGTTCTCTCTCGTGTTCTCGTTCTCTCTCTCGTGTTCTCGTTCTCTCTCGTTCCCTCTCGTTATCTCCCTCTCGTTCTCTCTCCCTCTCGTTCTCTCTCTCCCTCGTTCTCTCTCTCCCTCGTTCTCTCTCCCTCGTTCTCTCTCTCCCTCGTTCTCTCTCTCCCTCGTTCTCTCTCTCCCTCGTTCTCTCTCTCCCTCGTTCTCTCTCTCCCTCGTTCTCTCTCCCTCGTTCTCTCTCCCTCGTTCTCTCTCTCGTTCTCCCTCTCTCTCGTTCTCCCTCTCTCTCGTTCTCCCTCTCTCTCGTTCTCCCTCTCTCTCGTTCTCCCTCTCTCTCGTTCTCCCTCTCTCTCGTTCCCTCTCTCTCGTTCCCTCTCTCTCGTTCCCTCTCTCTCGTTTCCTCTCTCTCGTTCCCTCTCTCTCGTTCCCTCTCTCGTTCCCTCTCTCGTTCCCTCTCTCGTTCCCTCTCTCGTTCCCTCTCTCGCTCTCGTTCTCTCTCTCTCGTTCTCTCGCTCTCTGTAACTGTACCCGTTCTCTCTCTCTCTCTGTACCTGTACTCGTTCTCTCTGTACCTGTACTCGTTCTCTCTGTACCTGTACTCGTTCTCTCTGTACCTGTGTGTTCTCTCTCTCATTCTCTCTGTACCTTCACCTTCTCTCTCTCTCTACCTTCACCTCTCTGTACCTTCTCTCGCGCTCTCTCTGTACTCATTCTCTCATTTGTTCTCTCATTCCCTCTCTCGTTCTCTCATTCCCTCTTTCGTTCTCTCATTCCCTCTCGTTCTCTCATTCCCTCTCGTTCTCTCATTCCCTCTTTCGTTCTCTCATTCCCTCTTTCGTTCTCTCATTCCCTCTTTCGTTCTCTCATTCCCTCTCGTTCTCTCATTCCCTCTCGTTCTCATTCCCTCTCGTTCTCTCATTCCCTCTCGTTCTCTCATTCCCATTCTCTCATACCCATTCTCATTCTCTCATACCCATTCTCATTCTCTCGCTCTCTCTCGTTCGCTCTCTCTGTACCTGTACCCGTTCTCTCTCTGTACCCGTTCTCTCTCTCTCTCTCTGTACCTGTTCTCTCTCTCTCTGTACCTGTACTCGTTCTCTCTGTACCCGTGTTCTCTCGCTCGTTCTCTCTGTACCTTCACCTTCTCTCTCTACCTTCACCTCTCTCTCTCTACCTTCACCTCTCTCTACCTTCACCTCTCTACCTTCACCTCTCTCTCTCTCTCTACCTTCACCTCTGTACCTGTACCTTCACCTTCTCTCTCGCTCGCTCTCTGTACTCGTTCTCTCTCGTTCGCTCTCTCGTTCGCTCTCTGTACCTGTACCCGTTCTCTCTCTCTGTACCTGTACCCGTTCTCTCTCTCTGTACCTGTACTCGTTCTCTCTGTACCTGTGTTCTCTCGCTCGTTCTCTCTCTCTCTACCTTCACCTTCTCTCTACCTTCACCTCTCTCTACCTTCACCTTCTCTCTCGCTCTCTGTACTTGTTCTCTCTCTCTACCTTCACCTTCTCTCTCTCGTTCGTTCTCGCTCTCTCGTTCGTTCTCGCTCTCTCGTTCGTTCTCGCTCTCTCGTTCGTTCTCGCTCTCTCGTTCGTTCTCGCTCTCTCGTTCGTTCTCGCTCTCTCGTTCGTTCTCGCTCTCTCGTTCGTTCTCGCTCTCTCGTTCGTTCTCGCTCTCTCGTGTTCTCTCTCGTGTTTTCTCTCGTGTTTTCTCTCGTGTTCTCTCTCTCTCTCTCATTCTCGTTCTCTCTCTCTCGTTCTCTCTCTCGTTCTCTCTCTCGTTCTCTCGCTCGTTCTCTCTCGCTCGTTCTCTCTCGCTCGTTCTCTCTCGCTCGTTCTCTCTCTCTCGCTCGTTCTCTCTCTCTCGCTCGTTCTCTCTCTCGTTCTCCCTCTCTCGTTCTCCCTCTCTCGTTCTCCCTCTCTCGTTCTCTCCCTCTCTCGTTCTCTCCCTCTCTCGTTCCCTCCCTCTCTCGTTCCCTCCCTCTCTCGTTCCCTCCCTCTCTCTCGTTCTCCCTCCCTCCCTCTCGTGTTCCCTCCCTCCCTCTCGTGTTCCCTCCCTCCCTCTCGTGTTCCCTCCCTCCCTCTCGTGTTCCCTCCCTCTCGTGTTCCCTCCCTCTCTCTCGTTCCCTCCCTCTCTCTCGTTCCCTCCCTCTCTCTCGTTCCCTCCCTCTCTCTCGTTCCCTCCCTCGTTCTCGCTCGTTCTCTCTCGCTCGTTCTCGCTCGCTCGTTCTCTCTCGTTCTCTCTCTCTCGTTCTCTCGTTCTCGCTCGTTCTCTCTCTCGCTCCCGTTCTCTCTCTCGCTCCCGTTCTCCCTCTCGTTCCCTCCCTCCCTCTCGTTCCCTCCCTCCCTCTCGTTCCCTCCCTCCCTCTCGTTCTCTCCCTCCCTCGTTCTCTCCCTCTCTCCCTCTCGTTCTCTCCCTCTCTCGTTCTCTCCCTCTCTCGTTCCCTCCCTCTCTCGTTCCCTCCCTCTCTCGTTCCCTCCCTCTCTCGTTCCCTCCCTCTCTCGTTCCCTCCCTCTCTCTCGTGTTCCCTCCCTCTCTCTCGTTCTCCCTCCCTCCCTCTCGTTCTCCCTCCCTCCCTCTCGTTCTCCCTCCCTCCCTCTCGTTCTCCCTCCCTCCCTCTCGTGTTCCCTCCCTCCCTCTCGTGTTCCCTCCCTCCCTCTCGTTTTCCCTCGTTCCCTCTCTCGTTCCCTCTCTCGTTCCCTCCCTCTCGTTCCCTCCCTCTCGTTCCCTCCCTCTCGTTCCCTCCCTCTCGTTCTCCCTCCCTCGTTCCCTCCCTCTCTCGTTCCCTCCCTCTCTCGTTCCCTCCCTCTCTCGTTCCCTCCCTCTCGTTCCCTCCCTCTCTCGTTCCCTCCCTCTCTCGTTCCCTCCCTCTCTCGTTCCCTCTCTCTCTCGTTCTCTCTCTCTCTCGTTCTCTCTCTCTCGTTCTCTCTCTCTCTCGTTCTCTCTCTCTCTCGTTCTCTCTCTCGCTCGTTCTCTCTCTCGCTCGTTCTCTCTCTCGCTCGTTCTCGTTCTCTCTCTCGCTCGTTCTCTCTCTCGCTCGTTCTCGCTCGTTCTCTCGCTCGATCTCTCTCTCGCTCGTTCTCTCTCTCGTTCTCTCTCTCGCTCGTTCTCTCTCTCGCTCGTTCTCTCTCTCGCGTTCTCTCTCGCGTTCTCTCTCGCGTTCTCTCTCGCTCGTTCTCTCTCTCGCTCGTTCTCTCTCTCGCTCGTTCTCTCTCTCGCTCGTTCTCTCTCTCGCTCGTTCTCTCTCTCGCTCGTTCTCTCTCTCGCTCGTTCTCTCTCTCGCTCGTTCTCTCTCTCGCTCGTTCTCTCTCTCGCTCGTTCTCTCTCTCGCTCGTTCTCTCTCTCGCTGTTCTCTCTCGCTCGTTCTCTCTCTCGCTCGTTCTCTCTCTCGCTCGTTCTCTCTCTCGCTCGTTCTCTCTCTCGCTCGTTCTCTCTCTCGCTCGTTCTCTCTCTCTCCAGGCTGCGTGTTTTGGTGCAGAACAAAGTGAAGAGTCGACATGACACCCATCCCGGTGTGCCCCGACTACAACCCACTGCCCTGGCATAGATCAGCCACCCCTCTAGCTGGGTGCACTATACCAGTGGTGAGGGTACAGGTGCATGAGCCCTGTACCCCTACAGTGTCTAAGCCAATTCTTAGACATTGTAAGTGCAGTAATGCCATTAAAGGTATATGGTGCTGGGAGTTTGTCATTACGAACGCCACAGTACCATAATGGCTTCACTGAAAACTGGGAAGTTTGGTATCAAACTTCTTAGCACATTAAACCCACACTGATGCCAGTGTGGGATTTAATGAAAAATGCACACAGAGGGCATCTTAGAGATGCCCCCTGAAAAACGACCTACCACTAGTGTCCAGGCTGAGTGACTGCTCACCAGCTGCCACCACCAGACATGTTGCTGGACCCCTGGGTCGAGAGCCTGCTGGTCTTGGGGGGGGTCTGAAACAATGCACATCCTGGGACGAGGTGCAAGCCTCCTCCCCCTGGATGGGCAGGGTCCACAAAGGGGAAGCTTCAAAGGCTTGCCGCCTTTGTGAGCTTCCCCAGGCCTTTTGCTGCTTCTAGCAACTGTCCCCCACCGGTTCTGACCCCCACTTTGGACGGGAGAATCGGCGGGAAAACCAAGTGAGGTGTGCCCACCTTTGCCAACCCCACCCCTCAGGTGGGGGAGGCAAGGTGAAGCACAACTCTTGAGTCCACGCCATCTTACAGATGGGGGGGACCCAGCCAACCAGAGTGAGGCATATGCCCCCCTCCCACCGGAGGGTGGCATAATAGGGGGTGTACCCAAGGAAAGGACCCATTGGTCCCAACCTTTACCTACCTGTAACACCCCTAAATCTAGTATTTAGGGGCACCCCTGAACCTTGCCTCCTCAGACTAGAACCGACTAAGAAGAAAAGAAGAAGAACTGAAGAAGCCGTGCAAAGCTAAGAGGAGGAGGACACCCACTGACTTGGCTCCAGCCCTACCGGCCTGTCCCCACCTCAAATCTGCAGAAGAGAAATCCCGGTGAGTCCTGCAGCCAGCAGCCTCAAGAACCTGAAGGACCTGCCCTGCCTTCCACCCCAAAGACTGTCTCCTGAGAACACTGGATTTGTTCACCCTTAGACTCTGGCTCCGGCCAAATCTGCGAGTCTGCACCACTCTGCACCAGACGCCCACCGCCCGAGTTCGAGTGGCCCAACACCACGAGGTCGTCTCCCCGGCGATCCTGACCTGAGATCTGGTGATCTGACCTGCTTCGACCCTCTCCACGACGCCTGCAGTCTCTTTCTGGAGGATCCCCCGGACCACGACCGGAGCTGGTAAGAAAACCCGACACCTAAAGACACCCCTGCTCCCGGAGTCCCACGGCCTTGGGTGGCCCAACTGACGGTGTCCCAGCATCCCCAGGCATCCCAACTTACCTCTCCAACTGGTGGTCACCTCCAGAAGATCTTTGTCCCCGAGCCTGCAAGTCTTTGTAAAAACTGGAGAATCCCCATTGAAACCAACAGGGCACCCGATGCCAAAACAGCACCCTTCACCCAGACGCCCCTGCACCGCTGCAGGTGTACTTTGGGTGCTAACTCGGATCCCCCTTTGCCCTGAGCCTAACACCAGGAGCTTTGCTCCCACAACGAATAGTTTACCGGTCGGTGTAGTTTTGCAGCTTGAAGACTTTCTGGATTCACTATGCTGTGCATTATTCCGCCATCTCGTGGTTGGGTCCGGATTCGTAGTCTTTTCTTTCTTTTTTGTTGTTGTTGGCCCAGGTGGGCGGCGACGCCCCCATTTGGTGTCCTCGGTGACGTCGTCGCGCTTCCTGCGGAAGCTCCCACCTTTGGTCGCCATCTTCGGATTCTTTTTTCTTTTCCTCTTATTGTATTGTAGTCTGTCTTTTTCTTTTATCCTTCTATTTTTCTTTTGATCCCTCTAAACCTTTTATGTAGTCTAGTTTTACCCTTAACCTCCTATGTTATCTTCCTGGCGGAGGCGGGTGGGATCGCTAGTGAATCCAGAAAGTCTTCAAGCTGCAAAACTACACCGACAGGTAAGAAACTATTCGTTTTGCAGCGTGAATCTTTCTGGATTCACTATGCTGTGCATAGACTTTGTAGCGGTATTGTTATTGCAGTGGTTGGGTGGAAGATGAGCATTGGTTGCTGAAAATGTGCTGTAAGACCTTCTGTCCTACTTGTGCCTCTTTGTTCATCTGGATATCCACACAGTAGTGTTTGGTGAACGTGTGCACGGAAGACCATGTTGCCGCTTGGCAAATGTCTTGGATAGGTGTGTTCGCTAGGAACGCAACCGTTGCTCCTTCCTTGTTGAGTGAGCCTGGGCGGCTCCCTCTAATTCTTGTCCTGCCTGCTTGTGGCAGAGTTGTATTGCCTGTGCAATCCATCGTGCTATGGTATTTTTTGTTACTGGTGGTCCCAGGAAACTGCTTGCCAAGGAAACGAAGAGTTGTTTTGTTTTCCTGCATTCCTTTGTCCTTTCTATGTAGTGCATCACTGCCCTTCTGGCGTCCAGCATGTGTAGCGCCTTTTCTGTGGGCGTTGATGGTTTCTGGAAGAAACTTGGTATCTGTGTTGTCTGGTTAATATGGAACCGCGACACCACCTTTGGCAGGAAGTGTGGGTCCGTTCTCATGACAATTCTGTCCTTGTGTATTTGCAAGTAGGGCTCTTGCAGTGTAAGAGCCTGCAGTTCACTGACCCTTCGCAGTGACGTGATAGCCACCAAGAATGCCGTTTTTAGTGTGAGCATGTGCAGTGTGGTCTTGTGTATGGGCTCAAATGGTTATTTCATCAACTGTGTTAGCACAGTGTTGAGGTTCCAGCTTGGGGCTGGTATCCTTTTTGGGGGGGCTATTCTTTTAGCCCCCTCCAGGAATCTTTTGACCACCTGGGAGGTGAAGAAACTTTTCCCCGCTTCTCCCCTGGTGTAGGCCATTATGGCTGCTAAGTGAACCCTTAGTGACTAGTAGCTCAGCCCGCTGTGTAGTAGGTGCGTTAAGTATTGTAGTACCGTTGATTCTTTTGTGACCTTTCGTTGCAGTCCCTCTGTAAGGCACCATAGTGAGAACCTTTTCCACTTTGCAATGTAGCACTTCCTTGTAGTGGGTCTCCTTGCTTCTCTGAGTACTGCCATAGTGCTTGGTGGTAGCTTGAGGTGTGCGAATTCTAGGTCCTCAGGAGCCATGCTGCTAGGCTGAGGCTCTCTGGTTCTGGGTGGAGCACTTTTCCGTCTTGCATTGTCAGGTCTTTCCTTCTGCTGAACCTGTGCGCTGGTTACTGTGCCATTTCCATTATTTGTGAGAACCATGACTGTCTGTCCCACTGAGGTGCCACCAGTATGAGTGTCATGCTGCTGCTCCTGCATTTGCTGAGTACCTTGTGTAACAATGGTATCGGGGGAAAAGCGTATGCAAATTCGTTCGACCAACTTATCCATAGCGCATTCCCTAGGGACCTTTGGTCCGGTTGTCTGGATGCGTAATGTTGGCATTTTGCATTCTGGGGTGTTGCAAACAGGTCTATCCGCGGTGTACCCCATTTTTGGAACAGCCGCTGCACTTCCTGTTGGTTGAGCTCCCATTCGTGGGATGCCGACATCTGCCTGCTGAGTCGGTCTGCTTCTACATTGTCTATTCCTGGAAGGTGTATCGCCAGTAGGTCTATCCTTAGAGGGATGGCCCATCTCCAAATTTCTTGTGCCAGGCTTGATAGCGGTGCTGACTGTGTTCCACCTTGTTTGTTGATGTAGAACAGGGTGGTTGTGTTGTCTGTTTGTATCAGCACTCTGTGGCCGTAGAGCTGCTTCTGAAAGGCTCTTAAGGCTAGGAACACAGTTTTTAGTTCTAGGTAGTTGATGTGTTTCACTGCATCTTGTGAGCACAGCCCCCTGACGCGGAGTCTGTCCATGTGCGCGCCCCAGCCCTGCTGTGAGGTGTCTGTTGTGATGGTCACTGTTGGAGTTGGCTGTGTGAATGGCTTCCCCTGTAATATGTTCTCTTCCTTCCACCACGCTATTTCTTGCTGCACTGCGTGTGTGACAACCACTAGATCTTCCCAACTCCCTGTTGCTTGTGACCACTGTTGCTGTATCCATTCCTGGAACGGTCTCATGTGCAGTTTGATATTTGGGACTAGGTGGATGCATGATGCCATCATCCCCATTAGTCTGCTCACCGTCCTCGCTGTCAGAACTTGCCCCTTGCGGTAAGGACGTGTTTCCCTCAGGAGCGCTATAGTTCTTTTGTCGCTGGGGAACACTTTGGACTGTGTGCTGTCGATTTTTGCCCCTAAGAATATTTTGATCTGTTGCGGTTCTGTTGACGATTTCTCCCAATGTATTGAGAGACCTAGTCTGGACAGAGTTTGTATGACTTGTTTGATGTGATCTTTGCAGTGTCTGTATGATCCTGCTTTTACCAGCCAATTATCGAGGTAGGGGTATACATGTATGCCCCTTCTCCGTAGGTGCGCTGCCACTGCTGCTAGGCATTTTGTGAACACCCTTGGTGCGGACTTGAGCCCGAAGGCTAGCACTGTGAACTGGTAGTGATTCTGGCCTATCACGAATCTTAGTAGACGTTTGGGTTTGTGGTTGACGGGTATGTGCAGATATGCGTCTTTCATGTCTATGGTCGCCATGTAGTCCCCTTTTTGGATTTGGGGTATTACTTCCTGAAGTGACGTCATTTTGAATTTTTGAGTTCTTACGAACTTGTTCAGGAATCTGAGGTCCAGTATTGGCCTTAGTGTTTCGTCTACCTTTGGCACTAGGAAGTACGTTGAGTATACTCCCCTGTTCCTTTCGTTGATTGGAACTGGTTCTATTGCTCTTTTTTAGCAGCTCCTCTGCTTCTAGACGTAGGAGTGCGAGCTCCCTTGCGGGCAGTGGCCGGTGTCTTGGTTTTCTGCCCGGGGGTGTTTTTGGAGTTCTATGCAGTATCCGTGCTGTATGATGTTCAGTATCAACTTGTCCGTGGTAATCTCTCTCCATTGTGTGAGGAAGTTTCCTATTCGGCCCCCCACCCGGGTTCTATGCTCGGTGGTTATTTGTTTGCTATGTGTGTTTCTTATTATTTCCTTTTGTAGACTTCTCCTCTCCCTTGGTGTTGATAGGGGAGGGTTTGGTTTCTTTGCAGAGTCACTTTGAGGTGGGCTGCTGACCCCCTCTTCGGGACTGTCCCCGTCCGTACCCGCGTCCTCGAAAGGACCGTCCTCTGGGTTGATACTGCCAATTTTGCTGTTGTTGTCCCTGTTGGCTTTGGCCCTGGTTGTTCCCCTGGTATCCTTGTTGGGGAGATTGGTGGGAAGTGGCGGGCGCATTGCCTCCTCTACCATTGGGCCGCCTTGAGGGGGTTCCTCTTCTCATCCCCCTGAACTGCAGTGCTCCCATGGACCTCGCAGTTTCGTTGTCTTTTTTAAGCTGCGTCAGCTTTTCATCGACTGGGGCTCCAAACAGTTTCTGGCCGTCGAATGGCGTGTTCAGGATATTGCTTTGTACCTCAGGTTTGAAACCAGAGATCCTGAGCCATGCGTGTCTCCTTTCAGTCACCCCTATCATCATCTGCCTGCTGGAGCTTTCTGCTGCGCCCAAGGCTGATTTTAGGCACGTGTTTGCGATAGCCTTGCCCTCTTCCACTAGGTGATTAGCCCTTTGTTGGTGTTGTTGTGGCAGGTGTGTTACGAGCTGGCTCATTTCATCCCAATGCTGGTATGCATGCCTGCTGATGAGGGCGTTGGAGTTGGCGATGCGCCAGTGTATGGCTGCGTTCCTCTCCACCTTTCGTCCTGTGAGGTCTATTCGTTTGCTCTCCTTGTCTGGAGGTGGACCTGTGTTAGTGGGTACATTGGCCCTTTTCCTGGCCGTTGCCGTGATAATGGAGTCTGCTGGCACTGACCCCTGGATGTACGCAGGGTCTTTTGAGGAGTGTTTGTACTTTTTTTCGCTCCTTGGTGTAACAGCCTTGCAGACTGCCGGTTCTTTGAAGGCCTCCCTTCCCTGGTCCAGGACGCTTGGAAGCATGGGTAGGAACTGGGACCTGGCTTGTTGAGGAAGTAGGGTTTCCAAAAGGAAACATGCCTTCGCCTTCTCCTCTTGCATTTCGACGCCATACGTTGCTGCAGCCTTTTGGACGACCACATTGTAGGCTCTAATGTCATCTGGCGGCGAAGGCCTCGAGGGATAAGAGTCTACCCCTTCTTCTGGTGAATCTGCGTCGAGGTCTTGCCAGTCTAAGTCTTGTGCTTCCGAGGGCGTCGAGTCCCGGTAAGACTGGAATTCTTCTTCGCCTTCGGCTTCGAAGTAGTCGTCCTCTTCGCCCTGTTCGTCGAGCGGTTCGGGTGTTTTCGGGGGTCCGATGTCTTATGGCTTCGACGGAATGGCGTATAGCTTCATTTTTTCATCGGTCTTTTTTCCGTTGCAGGATGCTTGCCATCTCTGCTTCGAGCCTTCTCCATCTCGTGGGCCTTTTCGGCGTCGATGGCTGAAGCGCTCCTCTTCGCGGTCTCGGACGTCGAGGATGACGCCGGGCCTTCTTTTCTGGGCGTCGAGGCTTTTTTTCGGAGGTTACCTTCGACGCCCTTGGTTTTTCGGAGGCTTTCGCCGATTGGGAGTCCTTCCCGAAGGATCCGCTCGGCTGTTTGTCCTTGGTTGCTGTTGCTTTCGTCGAGTGTTTCGGCGGCAACGCTCCCTTCGAGGACTTGGCTTCACTTCTGAGAGTGTCGCTCGGGCCTTAGCTTCACTCTTTCGAGCGTCGCTTGGGTGCTTCGGGTCGACGTCTCCCTTACCTCCTTCGAGGTTTTCTTGTGGACCTCGACGACTGAGCAGTCCTCCGGTCACTCTGCGATGTTGTCTTCCTCTCCACTCGAGAGGCCCAGGTCTCGGAGCGATGGAGGTGCTCCCTGGCCCTGCATGTTGTAGTTAGCCCTTCTTTGCCTCTCTCACCCGGAGGGTTTCGGGGTGAAGGCCGAACACGCGTTGCAGTTTTCGCTGATGTGGTCGAGCGGCAAGCAGAGGTTGCAGACTGGGTGCTGGTCCTTCTGGGCGTACTTGTGGTGACAGTTTTGGCAAAACTTAAACGGTGTCTTGTCCATACCCGCGCTCAGGGGCCCCTGTGAGCGCATTCTCTGTAGGCGTCGAGATTTTGGTCGTGGACCTTCTACCTCGTCGTCCTTCTCGTCGCCTCCTGTACTCGTCTCCTCGTCCGGTGTCTTCAGGAAACGATCTTTTGGTGATTATTTCAAATTTTCGAGATTCTTCGTCCAACTTTCTGGAACTTCTCGTCGACGATCCAGACCACACGGCGGAAAAAAGAATCTGAAGATGGCGACCAAAGGTGGGAGCTTCCGCAGGAAGCGCGACGACGTCACCGAGGACACCAAATGGTGGGGGCATCGCCGCCCACCTGGGCCAACAATGAAAAAAAAAAAAAAAGAAAAAAAGAAAGAAAAGACTACGAATCCGGACCCAACCACGAGATGGCGGAATAATGCACAGCATAGTGAATCCAGAAAGATTCACGCTGCAAAACCCTGTGGCCAGCTCGTGAGCAGCCACCAACCGGAGACCCCCTATCCCCCATTGGATAACATTGGGCCTCAGCACTCTGCACCCCGCTGCCCTAGTGCAGCTGAGGGTGCATCCTTGACCCTGGGGAACCCTTGTTCTAACCCCAGAAACTCAACCCCAAAGATAGAGTACTTACCTGTTAACCGATAACTTCATTTCTCTCCATAGGAATACATTGACTGTTTTCCCTTGAAAAATGTCCAAGTGTGGAGTTGATTTGTATGAAAACCTGAAAAACTACAACTGTGCAAAACTGATTTTACTTACCTTTTTCTAGGAAATGTCCCAGTGTGATATCTAGGCATATCACACTGAGTAGAAAAAGTAACTTAAAAAGTAATCTGAAAAGTAACTGAAAGGTAATCTGAAAAGCAATTCACATTTTAACTTACCTGTATTCCAATTAATTGCACTTGAACCTGCATTCAATTGTAAAACACTGCATAAGATTTTGCAAAGTATTTATTTCACTTACCTGTGCCAGGCTTGGCTTGGTTCTAGAAATAAAATAACTTAATATTTTAATACAAAGAAAATTGGTCAGAGTTCAGTCTTTGAGTGTGTGACATCATTTGCTGATTGAGTGGGTACAACAAATGCTTAAAACTACCCTCTGATAAAGCCTTACTGCTCACCCACACTACCACAAATAGAGAGTAAGGTGCTATCTACTTTTACCTCTGCCTACCTTTGGGGTTCCACTGGACTCTGTGCACACTATACCTCATTTTGGTATAGTATATACAGAGCCAGCTTCCTACAGGCTGAGAAACTGTCTGATAAACTACTGGCAAGGAATTACCCGACACGGATAGTGTCAAAAGCAAACCAGCATTTGCAATGCAATAGGTCTCGCATTTACGCGACTTTAAGCTATTGGCATTGTAATGACTATGCCTTTTATTTATGTTTTAAAAACGAAAACAAAAATAAAAGGCATTATCATTTGCAATGTCAATAGCTCAAACTCGCGTAAATGCGAGACCTATTGCATTGCAAATGCTTGTTATGACAGGGTTAAATCGGCTCTGCTCTATTCCCATACACATTCCAGAGAAGGCTGTACTACTGCCAGCAAGACTGGGGCTGCCAGCAACCTCGTGTGCAGCCTGAAGCAGCCAAGGGGTGCTATCCAAGCAATGCCAGGTCTGTCTCCGGTTTATTTTCCTTGCCTGAACCCCAGGCCATATCTTCGTCCGCTCAATGGGCCCTGACAAGGTTCCCTGGCTCATCAGCCACGTCTTCTATTTTTAATTATTGTTGTTCAACCCTCGTCAGCCTCGGATGCCAGTATTCTGTTGACATCACAGATTTACAGCTAGAAAGATTCGTGCAGCAAGTTGTGTTATGTGGTTATGTTATGCTGTTGGCATTTGTACAGCACATAGTCTGCCGTTAGTATCCTGACCTGCTTGGTTAGGACAGAAAGGGTCTGATTTGACTGGTGATGACGTGTTACAGATATAGGGGCAGATTTACAAGCGCCTTGCGCCACCCGTACGTCACTTTTCCCATATTAAAAATGAAGCAAAATTGGCACAAGGGGGCTTGTAAATAAGCCCCCCCCCCCCCCCTCCGAGTCTTTTTGTCTCGGTCTTCCGGTTTGGTGGTAATTCCTCAATCATTAAGCTTTGGGTCCATGATGTGGTGTTTGGGAGGCCAGGATGGAGTGCTTTACTCATTGCTAACCAACCTTCTCGGTCGGTAGTGTGGCCGTGTTGTTGCTGAATATATGTCATGTCTGATATATATTAGATGATTGTAAAAGGAAATCGGTCACTGTCTTAGTGTTGAATCCCACCTCTGCCTGCTCACAAGATCACAATTACATGGATGGATTCTTTTTTTAGTTGTAGAGTTTTGAAAGTGCCACAGTTGTCATCCGCCTACTTCCGGGCACATCGTTATGCAGACACTGCATACCTATACTGATGCTGTGTTCCATGGCGACCCTGGTTCCTGCAGCCCACACTCGACCACCTGCCCCCATATGAAGCTGATTGCGAGGAGGAGCGCAGAGGTCGCAACCTGAGGATGTGCCCTAACTGACTTGGATGCTGGGGAAGCGCGTTCGAGTCTAGGCAGCAAGGTTCATCATCCTGTGATTCTGGGCAAATCACTCAATGCTCCCCATACCAAACAACAGGTTAATGTGTCCATCTGTAATGCAACTGATGCTCGTGTAAAGCGCTCAGATACCTTCGGGTCGAGTTCGCGCTGTATAAAACTTCCAAGAAATAAAGAAGCTATTTTGTAGCAGTTCGATTCTGAGATGGAAATCTACGATGTATAGCAGAGGCAAAATTAGAGAGAAGGAGAAATTCCCACAATACCCTGTGACCGCAGAATGGCGACATAGCATGGCTTTAAGTAGTGTATGCTTACAAGTGAAAGCTGCCTAGATGACGCAGATAGAAAGAGCAGTGTGCACTAAAACAAGCGAACAGCCTGGAGGCATGCTTGCGAGAAGGTACTCAGCTGCAGATAAAACGGATTGCGCAACATAAAGAAAACGAGCGAGCGCGGCAGCCTGCTGAGCTGACCACACGCTCGTGCACAATGGCCATGTGTTTGCAATTATCGCGCCCGCGTCTGGGCACGATAATTGCAAACAGATGCCGGCCGTGCGGGTAACCGCACGGAAAAGGCTTTGTGCACGAGCGTGTGGTCAGCTTTTTAAAGCCCCTTACATAAAGTCTCGCAGAGTAGCGCTTGCGCGCTACTCTAGGCTCGACCTAAAAACGAGCAAGCAACAACCACAGAGACTTCTTGCTGGAGACACGTCAAAAACAGAACATTGAAAAAGGAACGAGACCTATCTGCATCACCACCTTTAATATAGCCTCAGATCGGGTTTCTAAAATTATTGGAAAACATTGGCGGATTCTGAACAGTGGACAACTCAACATCCCAAAACCGATGTTCTCCCACAGAAGGGAGAGGAGTCTGAGGGACGTACTAGTCCATTCCCACCCAAAATCCAATAATACCAGATAAAGGAACCAGACTATGATGGGCGCACCATCTACAGGACACTACCCCTGGAGTAACTGCAGCGTCTGCCACCTCACGACCATCGCGAAGACTGTGTCCTTCAACAACGGATTGAGTTGGGAACTGCGTAATTTAACTAATTGCAACACACCAGGAGTAGTGCATCTCATCACTTGTCCCTGCAACCTACACTACGTGGGAATGACCACGAGAAAAGTGAGTACCAGGATTTGCGAACACCGCAGTAATGTCCAATGCCAGCGCATCACCACGAAAATGTCATCCCATTTCATGGAACAAAAACATACCCCCAAAGACCTGAAGTGGGTGATTCTGGAACACCTATACCATGGGGAGAATTTGGAACACAGCCTTCTAGAGAAAGAGCAGCATGGGGTGTTTAAACTCCGCACAGACACCCTGGGACTGAATGATAACATCCCGTGGGGCCTCTTGAGTTAAGCTCATTTACTACCGTGATGAGATCAGTGTACTAGGTGATTATGGAATGAATAACAGAATCACCAGGATGACACCTTTATACATTAGGTGACAAAAAAGATCACACCATCAAACATTAGGTGATAAGATGTTTTTCAGCCATCAAGATTGAAACACTGCAAAAAATCCCCTCTACATCTTTATGTAACTAGGTTGTACGAGTCTACAACAACAACGTGGTAGGACTCTTCCTCAAATAAGTGTTCCTTATAATAACCCACATCTGGTTACCTGCACCAGTGCGGGTAGGACATGGGCCACAACCCTACATATGCCAGAAACCTATGAAAAGTGTTTTTATGATAAATATCTGGTTTTAAATAATCCTGTGCTCTATGTCACATTCATTAGCTTTATATTACAAATTACTTCTACATCACCCTCATACAGTTTAGGGTCATGACCACCTCCTCCAGTTTTTTTTTTTAGCAGTTTCACAACATTTGAATCGTTCTATTCAAATTCATAGAACTATTAACCCTGTTTCAAATAACCTTCGTTGTCTGAGAAAAACCAACCTTATATGCACAACAGGAGGGACAAGTGTAGCCCTTCCGAGTTTGTTTCACACTTGTAACATGGAGCCGGCGTGACGCCAACTCCGGTGGCCATCTTGAAACACTGCGTGGTGCAGTGTTTACACGTTGCATGACTGACATTTTCTCCCACCGCGCGAGCGGGTTTAAATACAGGGACCGGAGCAACAACTCGCTAATATGCTGTCCCCAGGGCAAGAAGTAGGTGAATTGGTCCGAGGCGGCTTTGATGAAGTAAGTGGCAGGGTTTTTTTGTAGCTCAGGATGCTCAAAAACAGGTAGCAACCAATACCATGGAAGTTGCACTAGCAGCAGCAGCTTTTTTCTGATCGGCATATCCTTTTCTCCTTAATTAGGGTTGGACTACAGGCCCCTCGACCCTGATTTCGACCATGACGCCATAGCATAGCGTTTCCTAAGTACGTTACGCAGTAAATTACTTCCTATATGTTAAATGTTATGTCGTATTATGTATTGGTGTGTCTTGTCTCACAAGTGAGTTTATTACAGAATCCACAAAGTGTGGCAACAATTTTACACGCAAAAATGAGTGAACACTGGTTAGACCTATTGAGCACCCATGCATACGCATGGTTCAAGATGAGCTACTGTGACCTGCCAGCCCGGCTGACAGGTCGATGTTTTTATTGCCTTTCCTTTTGTAATTACAGATACGGGATATCTCATTAACAAACCGTATGTATACATAGTGCATGCGCATTAAGTGTGCACGAGTGTCTCATTATTATAGGATTGGTTAGGAGTGGTACACATGGGGCTGGCCCCCGTGGAGTCCTGATGAAGAGCCAATAGGGGAACGACTCGAAACATGTTGGCTATCCATTACTGAGACAACCAGACTCATCATGGTCTCGTTTTTCAGTAATAACCCTTGATTTTAACTTTACCAACTAGGGGCAGGAATAAAATAGTGGCCCACTAGTTCGGTATTTTTAATTTCCCTTTTCCACGCCCCTTTACTTCACTTAGTCTACACCAGTAAGTGCTCCTGCGTAATCGCTAAGTCGCAGCACGCCTCAATCCGTAGAGGATTGGGATGAACCCCAATGATGAAGCATGCCTCCTAGGGGTAGCCCTGGTGGGTGAGGGGTCTCTAGAAAAAAAGTATTTTTTCTAGAATGCGATTGCAGCAGATTTTTGCTGTATCCTATCACTAATCCCTTGGGCAGGTACTCGTCTAAGTATTTGATTTTTGTTTGTCATATATCAGTAAGGAGGATAAACCTAGGCAATACCTCTACCTCCCCCCCCCCTTTTTTTGCTTGTAACACAGGAATGTGTGCCATGTCGACTCTTCACTAAAACACGCAGCCTGCAATGGCAGTGTGTGTGTGTAAAGGTACAGGGCCTCTAAGGGTGGCACAATAAGTGCTGCAGCCCTTAGAGGCCTTCCCTGGCCACAGTACCCATGGTACCTTTTACAAGGGTCTGTACGCTCACCACTGGTATAGTGCACCCAGCTTTACAAGGGTCTGACGTGGCCGGAGAGGTGCCAATTGGGGGTACAAGGTACAGTTTTGGGAAAGAACACAGGCCCTGGGAACCCGATTGGCAGGGACCCAGGGCATATCAAGTCAAAGTGCATCAGTAGTCTGGCAAAAAGTGTGTGTGTGTGTGTGTGTGTGTGTGTGTGTGTGTGTGTGTGTGGGGGGGGTGGTAACAGAAGCCCAGCTTCCTACACTGTGTGATTGGGGGGTGATGGTGGATGCACCTCCTTAAAAGGAAATAGTTCCCAATAAGGGAGCCTCTACCTCCAAAACTGACTTGCCTTGGCAGTTTTTGAGGTAGAGGCTCCCTTACTGGGAACTATTTCCTTTTAAGGAGCTTCATGTGAAACCCCCACCACCCCGCTGGTGATAGCCCTGTTGCTGCCTTTGGTAGGATTGGGTAGGTTCTGGGAGTGCCTTCTGAGTCCCCTCTAGACTGTTGGCTTCTAAAGAAGCCCCTGCCGGATGGGACCTGCAAGGCGCCCATCGCCTTGGCAGTCGCCGCGTCGTCCTTGATTTTCTCAAGCATCATTTTAACCTGAGGTTTGAAGAGGTGCTCCCCTTGAATAGCAGGCAAACTAAGGAATGTTGCACCTCCGGCTTTAAAGACATTTGGAGCCAGGAGTGCGCCGTAGGATAACGGAAGTGGTCACTCCCTTGCAGCGGTATCAGCGACATCTAAAGCACATGTAATGTTGGCATTAAAGATGGTCTTGCCTCCCTCAACCAGCTCTTCCCCCCTCTTACCGTACTGATCAGGGAGGTGCTGCAAGAGCCCTCCCATCTTCTTCCAGTGGTCTCTGTTGTACCTAGAGACGGCTTAGAGTTAGCGATGCATCAATGGGTAACCGCACCTACCGACACTTTCCCGCAGCATCGACCCACTTACTTTCCTTTTCAAGAGGCAGAGCAATCCCATCGCCTTGGTCTGCTGCTCTCTTCCTAGCTGAAGTGACCACTAGGAAGTCAGGTGGGACATGACTCCTGATATAGAGTGGGTCAGAAGGGGCTGGTTTGTACTTTCTCTCAATGTATGGCTTAACCACATGAGATTTGACTGGCTCCTTAAAGACGCCAGGGGCTGATTTAATCATCCCCTTGAGCATACAGAACGCTTCGTGTTGAAGAGTGACTAGCAGAAAGCCCTCTACCTTAGGGGTGAACATGTTGACCTTAAGGTAGACGGCCATGCGTTGGATGATACTGTGGTACACCGTAGTGTTACCTTGGGGTGAGGTCCCGATAGGATGTGTTCGAATCCCGGGACTGTGGGTCTCCTGAATACTCAGATAGCAAATAAAGGCTCTGAATGCCAATGTCAGAGTAAGACTTAGGACCTTTGAGGAGAGAGCAAAGGAGATGAGGGAGGAGTTGTAGGAGGTAATGGAGGAGGAGATGGTTTGTCCTTAGGCCTCTTGGAAGTAAGTGGGGCAAAAGGAGCACATGAGTGACCAATGACTGGACTTTCTCAGTGGCAAATTTGCACTTCTGGGGCAGGTCCTTGTACAATGCCACAATTTTGCCTGTGCATGGGAGGAGACAATTTTTCTTTGTCTCTCGTCCAGTTTGTGTTCAATAGCCTCTCTAGGATGGGGTGTTCTTTGATGTCGAGGGTGACCAGTTTGATGATGGCTTGGTCACCAATGAAGCCTTTGGCTCCAAGGGCGGCTATTACCTTAGCTGTGATGGCAGAGCCAATTTCAACACCTCAATGAAACGGGAATCTTTGGGGGTCAAGGACTGAGGACTTTGGCCGAGTCTCTCCTCGGCTAGGAGGCCTTGGATCGGTGTCAACCAGCACTTGAATGCAGTGGGCACTTGAAGGTGGCAGCGGTTTCAGCACTGGGCTTGATGCCCTAACCCGATGGGTGGTGCTTGGCTCAGATGTGGCGATGGCGTGTTGACTGTAGTCAAGCGTGACGTAGTCCTTATACACGGACAGGAGAAGACCAAGGTTGCTGCAGCATCCTTGGGAGCCTTCCTTTTCCAGGAAAAGCTCCTCGCCTAGCTCCGAAACATTGGAGTCGAAGTATTTGGGGCTGGGATGGGAGCTCCGGCGACTCACTCAACATCTCCTTCTCTTCTTTGGCGCTCAGGGGATCAATCTCACTGAAAACATCTAGTATCTCCAAAGGTGACTGGGTCTTCTAGCTGTGTACCCACCATCAGTCTCAGCGCTGGCGTAAGGCCTTTTTACTGTGAAACTCAAAGCAGTGGCCTCTCTTGTGCTCTGGTGAGAGGCTTATGTTGCAGATAGCCTGGAGTGGGACTGGAGTTTTGAAGAGCATCCAATCCATTGCTTGGGGAAGCGTCTTCATTCTCTGAAGGGTGGTCCGGAGCATGCTGTGGGCCGAAGGACCCAGAGGGCTGAGCGGCCAGGGTGCTATTCAATGGGAGCGAAGGATGGAACAGACGTCACGTTTAAAATCACAGTCTTCTTGTGATGGGTGGAGGTCAGCAGACTCTAAGACATGACGGGAACTGACAAACTCGTCGAGAGAACACTGGATCATGCCTGAACCAGATGGTGGAGAAAAACAATCTAACAATGGGGTCTGTGACCCCGTGTATGTACGCCCAGAGGAGTCACAGTGACCTCGTTACTCGAAAGATTTCTTCGAAGAAAAATAACTTGTAACGTCCATGCCCAACACTAGATGGCAGGAGTATGCACAGCTTGGGTATCTAGAGCGACAGATGCTACGAACATACAGGAAACAATCCATCAAGTGATGGACTGCTTTGAAGTGGCCAGGCCTGATCATACTGTGTCGTAGTTAACAAAAAGATAAAACACTCATCAAGCGAATGCAAATCCCTTTCTACTGGAGAAGAAGGATTCTGGAAGAAAGATGAAAAGCAAATAGTCAGGCTGCAATGAAAATCAGAAATTACTTTAAGGAGGAAACTCATGAGTTCCCATCAAAACATTGTCTTTGCTGAAAACAAAACCGTGAAATCCAGGCTCTATGTAGTAAAGAACTAACTATGGGTGGAAGTTATGCCCACTAGAAAGGCTATCATCCAGGAAATATATTGCGGAGTAGTTTTGGGAGCAGACTCAACTGGGGGACACGTTATTAGGACAAGACTACATTCAGCTCTACAGGAGAAGGTCTCCTTAATGGAAGGTAAACCTTCTAAATTCCCTCCTGAAAATCCTTTACTGGGATTCTGAAAGAAGGTTGTGACAAGGTTTTTCTTAATGGCTGCTAAATGTACCTTTAAGAAAACAGTAGTATAGATTTTTCAAATCAAGAAGGTATGGAAGTACAGTTTGGTTGAATCAATGCTTTTATCGAGGCACTAGATACAGAACCTCTTCTATTTAAAAGAATAAGTTGCCCTAATGGAAGGATGTCCAGCTCCCCTCAAAACATTCACGCAATCTTGTGGAAGGCCCGCGTTGCATAAGTTCAGAAGCCAATCTAAAAGTTCATCAACGGAAGGTAGGGGCTTGTACCGTCTGAGGGAAGTAACTGTTTGTAAGGCTTATAGTGCTTTCTATACTCCTCCTTCTCCAAACGTACAGCCTTTAGTGTCCAATTCAAGTTTCATTCGGGACATATCCGCACGAATACCAAAGAGAGAATTGCCTGAAAAAGGAAGATTTAAAATCCAGTTGTGCTTTATGTTTTAGCTGTCAATCTCGACGAGGCACTGCGTCTGAGATATTCTTTGACAGTGCACATGTGACAGATCAAAAGCATCAGCTGTTGCGCATATTACTTGGTTCAAAATCATGTCCTCTGCTCCTTCTGAAGTTTTTCAGCGAATCACTGAAGACAGTCCCAAAGGGCTCTGTTGTAAAGACCCAGCAAAGCAGTTGCACTCGCTGTTTTCATGGACATGGCCACTAACATTTTTCTACCTGTGGAGACCATCCATTTGCTTTCCTTCTCCAGAGGCACAGTGGAAGAAGCTACTGTATGTAATCTTCATGCAGCCGATATAATTACCGAATCTGGAAGAGGGTCTGAACTTAAAAAGAGGAGATCTTGATCTGGGGCCTTATATTTCTTCGGTAGCCTGGAAGGAGCCAGCTTTGCAGAAGACAACTGCATGGCAGTGCACTGCTCCGTTGCTGCCATGTGACAGATGGAGGTAAGATCTCGACCAAGGGCCTCCTAAGGCCTACTCACCCGCTCCTCCCTCTGGCTCTGCGGTGCGGCTCATGGTGTTGCGAGGGCCCTGTGCCGTGAAAGACGGTCTTTCTCCTCACCTGAGCTGGTGACGTTGGCTGGGCCCCGGTGCAGACACCTGCTGCTGCGACCCAGACTAGTCCTGTGGAGGGTCCTGAGTGAGGGTGCCCTGCTGGATCCGCAGGGTCTATGGGGGCGACCGGCAGGGAGTGTTCGGCCCAGAGTTCTTGGGAGACTCACCTGCCTGAGCTGTACAGCACTGTGTAGCGCCCCCCAGAGCCGCTTGCGAGGCTCCCTTCTCCCCTGGTTGCGATCCAGGTCTGCGGCCTATGGCTGCTCCTATGTCGCTGTCACTGCCATCCACCCCTCCCGGACAGCTGCACCTTTCGCCTGGACCGGCACTGAGCTGCAGCGTCCAGACTTTCTGCTCCAGCCCCTAACACATCCTGGTGCTGGGCGCGGGCCCATTAGGGGGGAGCGTCCCCAACAGCAGCTGTTATGTGCCGGGCGGGGCCTCTATGTGTGCTGAGACCCTGGCAACTGTTGACCGAGCGGGGGCCTTGGGCTGACTCTGCCATTGTTGCGGGACTTCTCTGGGGGTCGCTCTCCTGTCCCAGACCAAGGCGGGAGCGATACCTAGGGACGATACAGGGACGGGGCCCTGCCTAAGAACATACTAATAGCACCTGGGGGTCTCTGGAACTTGAGTGGCTGCTTCCAGACCTGGCTTAACTTTTTTTCGGAGGCTCTTCATTTCATCACCCCACCAAAGAACGATATCTTGAGTTCTTACCTCACAAGGTGGGGGTGCCTTAAATGTCCTTTCGCAGCCAATTCTGCACCCGCTGTGGTACCCTATTGGCCTGACTAGGCCCACTTGCCTCTGCCCTGATCATTACTTCATCCCGCGGCTGATGCCCCAATAGAGGTGCTCGCTGGGTTTCACACTCACGTGCTCTGCTTGGCAGTGTAGTTTCATGACACTTATACAATGTACCCTACAGGAATAACCAGTTACTACCCAGCTTTCTGTCTACACCCCCTGTCCATATCGGACGATGACTGCCGCATCCACGGAGCCGGCTGCTTGTGCTGCAGCAATCTCGTGGCAAGCAGGCCGACTCCTCTCCGTTGTGAGACCTGGACTTGAGATCTCGGCATGATGGCCCGTCCGCTCCGGCACATCGCAAACCTGCATAGATTAATACACTACTGGTCCTACCACCAGGCTGCCTGGTCCTCCCGAGGGAGACCAGTCCATCTCTCCATCCAACGACCTACCACTATCATTCAAGCTATCCAGACATCATAGGCTGGTGTGGAAATGAAAATCGTGGAAATGAAAATCGTGGAAGTGAGAATGGATGTAGCGCTACTTCGCCAGAACCTCCAGAATGCCACTATGCGTAGCGGCAGAGTCCAGGTTCTCCACCATGGAGGATGACTTTTCCACCCTTAAGTCTCAGGTTTCTGGGG